>JALBCR010001109.1:0-95307 GCA_030710515.1 Abscondita cerata | reverse complement strand
TTCCACCAACAGTAGAGTTCAAACACTTTATTGTTAATGATCGGTAAAGCCACGATCTCATCATCGTCTCAGATTAACTGACGTCGCTCACCGAACGTCTTCCTCAAACAACTATTTGAAGGTATCGTTAATTAAACACCATAGCTCGATTAATTATCGAATCCACGAAAGATAGTCACAAACAATCAGAACACCGATTTAACCACAGCCAACAATTAAATCAAAACTAAACATGGTTATTAAGACGATGATTATTATTCAACGACCCTACTAATATTTAGTCCTTACAAAATGTATATTTTATGACGTTTCATTTTTTTTGTAGTCTAATATAAAAGTGAAAATAAAAACTAAGGCAATTCTTATTGTCAACGTATATATTTAGTTTTTGACAAGAATTTATTACATAATTATAATTAAGATACCAAGTTATAGTTTAAAATTAAATGAAAACTTTTTTAAATAAAGGTATTACTATATAAATAAATATAAGAAATCAATAATGGGTGTGACCTCCATTATTATTGATACATTCTTGGAGGCGTCTGCTCATTGACGCTATCAAGGTATCAATATAATTAATATTAATCGTTTCCCATGCGGTATCAATGGCTGCAATTAGTGCATTACGGTTTACTGGTATAAAATTTGGCCCTTGTTGTCTTCGGATAACAGCAAGTATTCGAGCCCAAACATTTTCGATAATGTTAAAATCTGGGCTTTTTGCTGGCCAGGGTAACAGCTGCAAGTTATTTTCTCGTATCCAATTGCGCACAACCCGCGAAGTATGAATAGGGGCGTTGTCCTTTAACAACAAAAATACATTATGAAAATGTTAATTCAACAGATCCCGAACTATTTTTGGAGAAAATATAGTGAAATAAGAATACTTACTTGTTGGAAAAAAATATAATCTTCATCTGGATAATTCGATAGCCCAACAAACTCCTGAAACCGCGCGCTAACCCAACCCCACACATTCACAGAAAAATAACCACTTCGTTTTTAGGACATATGTGATTATTTTCGTAACGAGTTCCTTCCATTCTAAAAACTTTTAGTGGTCCATCGTTGCGGCTATTGAACGTTTTTCGTCGCTAAAAATCACTCGATTCCAAAATTCCAAAGGTTCGTTCACATATCGCCTTGCAAATTCCAGACGACGTCTCATATTTTCGTCACTGAGAACTTCTTTCGCAGCAGCATTATACTTCTTTATTCCCATCTCCTTTAATCTTTTTGTGCAGTTATACGGCATCCGGGAAAATGTGTATCTGCTATAGCCCTGGAGTATGTAGCAAATGGTTGTTCTGTTACGTAATGAAACAACTCGAGATCTTGAGCACGTGTAGATACTTTAGGTCTACCACTTCCGATGGCTCTTTCCAAAGTGTGTTCAAGATTCCATTTTACTCGGTAATGCCCTACGGTGCTTTTTGGTATATCTAACATACGTGAAATTTCACGCACGCTACGGCCCGCCGCTAATTCCGAAACAATCCGCGCTTTCAAATCAGCACCGAGATGAGGTGGCATTTTCACAACACTTGAAATTTTAAACTAAAATGGAATTTACATTTCTTACTTTATTTATTGGTTCACACTACCCCTTCTCAAACAGTAGGTAATTGTTTATTTATTACATACTTCTAATGACCAATGTAACAACCCTTAGAGCAATATGACTCAAAGGAAGTAAATTAAACAAGCAAGGATATTCTATTGTTATTGAAACTTATTCATAAAGTAAAGCCATTTCCTTATAATGCTAATGGACAGGATTTTCTTTTAAGTATTAAGATTACAATAGAGGACTTATAAACTTTCGAAAATATCTAATTATAAATATTTACACTGCAATTGCGCTTTTCCTTAATAATTTCTTAGCAATAACATACACGTTCTTGGTTTTTTAAGTTGTCATAAATTTGATATGATATAAATTTGTGTTTCTAATATTACATCACAAACTAATCTTTATTCGCCAAAAAATTGTTGCTTAAGTTGTAAAGCTTCGTACACACCTGAACAACAAACCGAGCAACAAACATAACAACGAACCGAAAGTCAAACAGAACGACAAACGATCTTTTATGATTTCCACAATCCGAACAACAAACGGAACGTTTGTGCTGTTCCATAATTATTTTCAGTAGTTTTCAGTTCATATATATTTATTATTGAGAAGAGAAAATTGCGGAAAACAAGAAGATAGTGCCAACCAAATTTTACGCACAAAGAAGAGTAAAAATTATAATTTACTTCGCTTTTTTTTATTTTGAAATTTCCCGCCCAAATGATGCTAATAGGGACATCATTTTTTTCTTGCATTCTTAAACACTGATTAATTTAAAACATTTTTCTTCTGTCAACTCCATAATATTACCTAAAACACAACAAACCCACAAAGGGAGGACAAAAATAAATAATTTAATTCTCCCGCATAAGTTTGTTCGCCGTTTTGTTTAGATTCGTCCAAACCTGCAAACGCATTCGCGCGCATTTTCTTTGATGTCGGAGAAAAACCGACAAGTTGCGGGAACGCCGCAAACCGTTCGTGGAACAATCAGGACTTGCGAATCTGTTCTAAAATTCGTACGTAGCACCGTCCAAATTAATGTTCCGATTGCCGTTCGGTTCGTTGTTCTGTTTGTTCCTCGGTTTGTTGTTCAGGTGTGTACGAAGCTTTACAATAAGCATATTAATATGAACTATATCTTATGAAAGGAGAGTTATGTAACTATAATTAACGACTTAACGTTACGTTAGTAGATTCCATTTACTATTTACACATATTTTCTTGGAACATTCGATAATTAACTATCGGGATATGATGACCCTATACTTCGCAGGTTGTGCGCAACTGGATACAAGCAAATAACTTGGAGCTGTTACCCTGGCCAGCAAAAAGCCCAGATTTTAACATTATCGAAAATGTTTGGGCTCGAATACTTGCTGTTATCCGAAGACAACAAGGGCCAAATTTTATACCAGTAAACCGTAATGCACTAATTGCAGCCATTGATACCGCATGGGAAACGATTAATATTAATTATATTGATACCTTGATAGCGTCAATGAGCAGACGCCTCCAAGAATGTATCAATAATAATGGAGGTCACACCCATTATTGATTTCTTATATTTATTTATATAGTAATACCTTTATTTAAAAAAAAAAAGTTTTCATTTAATTTTAAACTATAACTTGGTATCTTAATTATAATTATGTAATAAATTCTTGTCAAAAACTAAATATATACGTTGACAATAAGAATTGCCTTAGTTTTTATTTTCACTTTTTATATTAACTACAGAAAAAATGAAACGTCATAAAATATACATTTTGTAAGGACTAAATATTATGAATAGAGAGTTTAATGATTTTTTTTAATAACTTACAATAATTAGTAGGTTAGATTTATTTAAAAATAAGTAATAATCAGTCAACCCAAATAACCATGTTTAGTTTTTGATTTAATTTAAAAGTTATTGCTTGTAGACGTTTTTTAAATCAAAATTATTTCTAATTTTATTTTGTAAACATTTCCTAAACAAAATTTTGATTCGATAATTAATCGAGCTATGGTGTTTAATTAGCGATACCTTCAAATATATTCTTTAAAGAAAAAATTAAGTAAGCAACGTAAATTACCTATTTTCTAAAACGTGCTTAGTGATTCATTCTACAGTCCTTCTATAAGATAACCCCTGCTGAGACTACCTGCTGTTAGAATTGTAAATGATACCCTTAAGCCCGCTTCACAATGTGCAAACTTTTGTTTACAGAAATTGTGGTGTCCAAGTTTTAAATTTCATGAGTGTACAATTATTATAACCTACACCAATTCTTTAATTTTAATTAAAAATGAAATACATAAATTTGCATAAAATCAAAATAATTTGTTATTAAAAAAAACCTGTTACTTCTTTTTACTTTTACAAAATTATGGAACCAGAACTAATAATTTTTGTTATCTTCGTGTAACGTTTAATAGTAACTTAAATTTTAATAATCACATTATTGAGTTAAACGAGAAGTGTAGAAAGATTTATTTTGAGGATTTTATTTATTCGTTTTGTACATTTTAATATTGTATTGTGTTACGTATGGTGCCCCAGAAGATCAGTATACACCTGTCAGCGTGGTGACGAAACCATGTGCAATTGTGGATTGGTTCGTCTTGGCAAGGCATTTGTTTCAAGGTTTAGGAAAACCACTGAAACTCGGTAATTTATTTTAAATTGGGGATACAACTCGTTAATAACAATATACAAAGCATTTATCTTAAATCTTGATGACGAATACTACCATATGGTTTTGTTAAGTGCAAAATATGTGTATGTACTATTGGAAACCCAAGCAAAGATAATTTCTAAAAAACACAGTACTTATTCTGAACCTGGATTCTTTACAATCTGCTCCTGTCTGAATTTAATTGTCACACTTTGCAGACTGACACAAACTTATTTTTTTTTTTTTTTTTTATATATGATAAAGGTAATATGAAAAAGAGTAACAACTGTTCAAACAAACGTTCCAAAATAACAAAAAATTTTTTCTTTATTACTATTTTGAACGAAATTGTGCTATTTGCATGTATTTTCCAAAAACAGCTTTCTTTTGTGAAATTGAAAAAAAATTATGTAGATGTCGCTCAAAACAGTTTTATAAATTAAATATCTTTTATTCATTTATTATTTGTTGTACTATTTTAGATTCACTTTGTGTTTTAATTCACTATTTGGTTCCTAATTTCCTGTATTGGAATTTAGGATTATCTATTTGAACAATCGAATCACCTTCTTGACGTGGTTTGACGTAATATCTGATTGATGCACGTCTAAAGGTCAACCATATTGGGTGCCACGGATACGACTGACAAAAACAGAAGATTCGACGCACTACTTATTCAGACTGTTACTTACTTACAAACATTATATTTAGTACATAATTATCATCAGTTATAGAACAAATTTAGTTTTACAATTTTGTTAGAGGTTATCTATGCAAATGGTTTCGTGATCAAGATTTTTACTACTTAATTATATGCGTTTTGTCAGTGTTTTTATAATTTTTAACTAAAATCGCGTTGAAGAATTTAGTATTTCTTTTGATGCATTTGTTGTGGTTTTTAGCCATTGTTGTAATCTAAGTACTGTAGTCGCACAGCTTTGAGAGAATAAAAAAATAAAACTAGCGCAATTAAACGTTTTTTAGTTGTATTGATTAAAGGTTTGGTTTTTTTTATGATTACCGGTCTCGAATTTTAAATTCAATTGTCATATCAAATTGACGCCATAATAATTATTTTAGCTTTAATGATCTGCTACTACTACCTGTCAAACCACGACGTTCTTTCAAATAATTGTCAGGAGAAGTAATTATTGAATTAAATAAATTGGCAGCTTTTCTTCTACAGGAAGCGGCACTACAAAAACATGCATCGATGCAACTTGAAAGAAGATGTATCATAGATATGATAATATTTTTAGAAGGCGGCAACACTAATGCTTATTAGAAAAAGAATTTGTGTATATTTTGTCCTACTTTGTTCGACCACTAAATGTACTAATACCCAACCAAAGCTACTTACCTTAATACCTTAGTCTATTTCTTGAAAGAGTTAAAAAAAAAACAATGCGCATATTCTGTGAAAGTTGTCTGCAACATTTTTCATCTTGAACCTTTATGAAGCTCACAGTTGGCCAAAGTTATTCAAACTTAAACAAACTTTAATTGCCAACTTGAGACAATCGTTTATAGAAACTCTGTATATGTATCGTTAGTTATGTGATTTACACTCTTCACTTGATGTAATTTTAGTTATTTATTAAAACAATGGATTTAAATCAAAATTAGCTGATAGCAAACTAATAAAAAATGTAATAAAATGAAAAAACGCGTGTTTGAAAACATTTACATCTACAAGATTACCTTTTATACAATTTAATAGACCATGATATACTACATAGAGGCTACTTAACTTACAAAACATGATACTATACATAAATTATTGTGTTTCTGGATTTTTCGTCCATAAATTAGTATGTAGATTATTTGTAACAGTTGGAATGTATTGTTTAATTTAATTAGTCTTGCACCAATTTATAAATGGATAAAATAACTCACTCAATACATCGCTGAGTATATTACTTTCGCAGTTGATCTGTACCGCTTCTTCAAGACATATTTTGAACTCCGAAAGCTCCCTAAAAACAAATTTTGTATATTTGTATAAAACAAAAACATTTTTTTTTAATACCCGCACACAAAGGATTGCGATAAAACAAACTCGCTTTTGTAGCTTTTTTGAACAAAGTATTGGAGCATTTGGTCGTAAGATCAGATAAAGTCCCATTAGCAATACATTCGACGTTTTCAAGACTTTTTACCAGATTAAGAAATTCTACTTTCTCTTTGAAGCACAAATGTCTTAAAACTTCTTGAAACGACGATATTAAAAAATTTGAAATGTATTGCTCTTCTGAATTTAAACATTCTACATGAAATGGTATAATTA
The DNA here is from genome assembly GCA_030710515.1 of Abscondita cerata. Taxonomy (NCBI): domain Eukaryota; kingdom Metazoa; phylum Arthropoda; class Insecta; order Coleoptera; family Lampyridae; genus Abscondita; species Abscondita cerata. The sequence continues at coordinate 88,784 of JALBCR010001109.1, read as the reverse complement.
TTTCCGCGCAAGGTTGTGCCAGTTTATGTTCACAGTAGAATTTGTAATAATCTTCACCACTTTTCAATTCATGATACAATACTGCGCATTGATACATGTCCATCATTCGCAACTATTTGTGATACGTAATGGATGTTAATAACTTAATAATAAGAGTGCTACATTACCTGTCGAGTTTCACTACCGATCGATTTACATTTTTCGGTAATGTAATGCCCTATGTAGGACTCTTCTTTAGATGCATTGATGCTTCTTAAAGCAATGCCTAGAAATTTTAAGAATCATAACTAAGATATTTGAAAGCAATTAATACATTCCAGTATACAAAACTATTTTTAAGTATAATAAATAATAAGATTTAATATCCGCACTATATATTATTTTTAAATGCTATTAAACAGTAATAACACATATTTTAGTAGATACTATATATTTAAATTATTAAATTAAAAGAATATACAAGCCATAAAAACTAATGTTTTAGGAAAACTCATTTTTTTTGGAAACATATAGGGTGTTAACAGTTTTATATTTATAGATGTAAATTTAAAAAACTATGCAACTCGAAAGTATCATGTTGATATCGTATTCAAGTTCAGTTATTTTTAAAAATTGTTTTTACACACGGTTTATTTGTAACAACTTATGAGGTACTTACTAATATAAAGTACTACAATGTACGTAAACATTTGTCACACGTTTAGTATGTATACGTTTAGGAATAAAGCAATTTACTACTATGCGTTTCAAACTTTTAAAAACATATATAAATAAGTAGATAACCTAGAGGTCAGGTTTGATGATATTGCTCAGAACTTGTATAAATTTAGAATTGCAAGAATTTGTTGATAAAATGTTGGCTTACAAGGTTACACTGATTCACACTAGTTATGATAAGAATTGGTGGAAACAGTTCTTGATAATTGTGCAAGTTAAATTTTTCTTAGTAGGAGTTTATTTAATTATAATTCGTAAATTCAAAATTTTAGGAAATGTTGGTAACACTAGTTATTTATGGTACAAACCTGTAAAGTAAGGCTTTTATGCACGAGTTGTGGAGTTTAAAACACGAGCCGCAGTTGTGCAGATTATAGGTTAAACTTTTCACGAGTGAAGGTAATGAAAAAAAGTTTAATTCTAATTGGCCAAAATCGAAGTCGCTCTTACACGGGTAGAAATATAATTCTAAAGTAGTAATATTTTAATTCAAATACGATTTTATTGGCAATAGTTCATTTAGCGAACATTATTTTATTCTTGTTATTAATCGAATATTAATTAATGTTTATCATTTTTAAAAAGTAAGATAATACTCACTACTTGCTTCATCGATTGAGTAAAATTTAAAAAGGTTTATTGTCTTTATTCTGGCTGAACATTTATGAAGTAGAAATAATATTTAAATTTAAAAATAAGAAATAGTTTTATTTGCGACGCAAGTATAACATCATCAAAAAGATTCGTAAAGAGGAGCGCACAATTTATTGTACTGATGATTGATAAAATTGAGTTAATACGGAAAACTTAATAACAAAAGTCTGGAAAGATACTACGAAGGTCTTTCAACTGGCGTTACAAATCTATCAGGTACAGTCAAACGTTTAGAGTTACCTTAGATGAGAAACTCATACCCATACCGCACAAATCTATCTGTTAGATGTCCATTAGATATCCTTACTAGATAAGGTTTAGCTAAAGCTTCCTACATACCCTAGATATCTTGTAGACGTCCGGTTGTCACAAACGTAGATGTCCACGGATGTAGGTTGTGAACATCTAGTGGATGTTTAGAAGCTTTCGCAATGTCTACTGTACATCTTATAAGTTTATTCTGTGGATACAATATTTTCAATATCACGAAGATATTTTATTAGTTTATGTATGGCACATCAATTTAGCGACGTTTCGAAAACTAGTTTTATTTACAATTGTTAAAAAAACTAGTTTTCGAAACGTCGCTAAATATTGGAAGTTTGAAATAAGTTAGTTTTTCATTTCTATTAAGTCTCTCCTAAAAGAAGGAAAAATTAATATTAATAAATTTATTCTTAATATTCACTTAAGAAAATAAAATAAAATAATTTTCATATTTTTATAAAATAAGCATTTGTCAACATATATCACATAAAAATTGCCAATTTTTTGCTTTTGTATATTAAATTGCGATTGTTGCTTGGTATCTAGAGTTTGATGTGACAGTGGTGTCAATTCGAAAAACTTGAGTTATTAACATTGTTATTAAAGGATTGAAATACGTCGTGGACTTTGTTCAATAATAGTTATTTAACTTAAGAAATATCAATAGTTATTTGATGCCGATTGGAAGTGGTCTAGGATCAGCATCATGGTTTCGGGGAAGATCGGGGCTGATCGTGGGGCAGATCGTGTGGTCTAGAATCGGCATCATGGACCGTTCGTGGTCTTATTGTGGGACCATCGAATTGCGGGAAAACTAACGTAATGCTTAGCTTACTTGAACATATCAATGGATTGCGTTTTAAAACCGTTTACGTTTATTCTAAATCTCTTTTTTCAAGCAAAATATCAATACTTGAAAAGTTTATTAACATCTATTGAAGGCATAAATTATTTTGCATTTAATAGTTTAGAAAATAACATACCATCGCCATCGAAAGCAAAATCAAATTCTGAATTTATTTTTGATGATGTAGCGTGTGATAAACAAAATTTAATGAGAGAATACTTTAGCATGGGTCGACACAATAATATAGATTGTTTTTATTTATGTCAAACATACAGCAGCATTCCAAAACAATTAATCAGAGATAACGCTAACTTCATAATATTGTTTAAACAAGATTCGTTAAATTTACGTCATATTTATGATGATAACGTTAGCACTGATTTAACTTTCGACAAATTTAAGAAGATGTGTTCATTATGTTGGAATGAAAATTATGGATTTTTGGTTATTGATAAAGAAAGAGATATTAATTTTGGTGGATACAGAAAAGGATTTGACTGTTTTATTCATGCTATTTTATGTTAAGTGTAATGATTTGTATATGCAAACCTGATCAAAATATAACTAGATTAAAGGTGGTTTGTTTGCAAACTGTCTTGGAAATTGCATAATTAACTGATAAGACTGTTAAACTTTCATAAAACAACACCTATGTGGTCTATCAGTCGTTTATCTTTATTTCCAAATCGTTTGATTAGCTAACGGTTTTATTTACTTACGGTATATATATATAAGAAGTAGGTTAGTAATTCGATAAATAGTTAAGTAATAAGCGTATGTCTAGTTGCTTACGTGATGAATTCAAACAATACTTTGTCAAATGAAGTTGAACTAACTAAAAGTTTAATAAAAAGAGAGAAAAGTAAAACAAAAGTTGGAATTACTGAAACAGAATGAAGTTACACAGGAAAGACGTTTTTTCCTATTACAAAACGATTGGAAACAATATCTGACCAATTACAAGCAAATAAAAAGAATCAACACCAATTCATACTTTTAATAAAAAAATGATAATGTTTTCAACGCAAAATTTTCAAATCTTAGGAAAGAAATTAAAGCATTAAAAATGATAAAAATAAAAAAAAAACAAAAAAAAAAAAAGACTACGACTTGGATGATTTAATTCAACATTCAGTTGAAGAAAGCAAACAAAATTTACAAGAAATTCTCGATACTAACGTTTATGATGAATACTTAGCGACGTTCGATGAACTGCCTCGAAAATATATAGACGCTATGATTCATGATAAAAACGACAATTTGATCATAGAACCGGTATACGACATGATAGCTTTCAAGAAAAGTTTTATATAGGATCATCTGTAGTAGAATTTGTTGGATCTGATATAAAAGTAAATGAGCATTTTTATAAAGCGTCGCCAGGGTTGTATGAATTATTGTTTAAAAATACTCCTACAGCTTATACTCAAGACGATTTGTATAAATATAAAGAAATTCTAGATATTAGTAATGCTTGCAGAAGTAATTTTGATCCTAATGGTAAAATACTAAGAACAAGATCAGAAAAATATAAATCCATCATTGGTCCTTTGTATTTTAATCAACCGAGCTATTTCGAAACACCAAAGAGATTAAAAAGACTTTAGGTAAAGGATTGTTTAAAAAAGTAAACAATCATCATATTGATTATATTTACTGGGATGATGTAAATGAATTAGTTGATAGATTGAAATTGTTAGTAGCGTCTCAAACGGCAGGCCATACAAGTCACACAAACGAAATAGTTTCTATCCTAAAAGAATTACGAGAAGCGAATATAATTTATTAAGAAAATGATTTTAGACAAATTTGGTCGTCATATAATAAAACCTACTCAAACATCGATTGACAATATGCAAAGTAATTCACATAAGGTTTTTATAACATGTTTTATAGTCATATTCTATCATTTCAATCAAGTAGAGTTATAAAGCGTAAGTTTTTATTACCTTCGGACAAAACCGCATATTTGTTTCCATTAATAATGGGTGTAATTGAAAAAATTTTATCACATTTAAAGTATACACCAAAAAACTTACAAACTGATGAAGGATTGGAATTCTACAATAATGCATTTCAAAATTTAATGAAAAAGTATAAAATTAATCATTATAGTACATTCAGAACCAAAAAGCATCTATAGTTGAAAGTGTTAATCGCATTTTGAAAAACACCATGTGGAAACAGTTTAGCTTACATGGTAATTATAAATGGATAAACATATTGGATGATATTACGAAGCAATATAATAACACTTTTCATCGAACTATTCTAATGAAACCATCAATGGTTAACAAAACGAATGAAAAAGGATTTTAAAATCTGTATACTCACACGTAAAAATAGCAAGTAAACATAACAAATTTTCAGTTGGAGATCATGTTAGAATTAGCAAACATAGAAAAGAATTTGAAAAAGGCTATACACCTAATTGGTCTAATGAAATTTTTATAATTAGAAAAATTAAATTAACTAACCCAACTACATATTTATTAAAAAACATGAAAAATGAAAATATTTTAGGAGGATTTTATAAAATGGAACTCCAAAAGGTTAAACACAGAGATATTTACTTAGTTGAAAAAGTTTTAAGAAGAAAAGGGACTAAATTGTTTGTAAAATGGCTAGGTTTTGATTCAACGCACAACAGCTGGATAAATAATAACAATATTGCATAAATACAAAAACGATATTATAGGAAGTTCAATCTATGTATATACTTTAAGTAAATGTAAAACAAGAATTTAAATTATTTTTATTCCTCAGCGTTAGACAAACTATATTTACACATTTAGCACAAACACATTTATATACAAAAATAAACGCAAATCTCTAATTACTAAACCCGAAACACAAGCTTCGAGTTTTTCCTCCGATCATACCCGACATTATGCTGCCGTTTTAGACCAAACAAATTAGCACAACGAAATTTCTTGATGTTTCCTCCGATCTTCCCCGAAACCATGATGCCGATTCTAGACCACACGATCTGCCCCACGATCGGCCCCGATCTTCCCCGAAACCATGATGCCGATCCTAGACCACCTCCAATGTGGTCCAGGATCGGCATTATATAACTACTAATGTCATCTTGTGTTCGATTTTGATTACACCAAACGATTCCCCTGGTCCGTATTTATAATAAAATAATTAATTAAATTTTATTGATATATAATTCAGTCGCCTAGTTTCAAAAGCCGACAAGTCACACTTTTTAAAAATCGAGTTTATTGTACCAAACATTTCAAAATTCAAAGGTCTACATGTCCATTAAAACTCTTCGCCGCAAAACGCGACAAATCCACGTATAATTCGCCCCCAAATTTCGTTTTTGATGCAAAAGGCGACATGTCCCTGCACGCCTTTGCTGCAAAACCAGACACATCCAATGGGCCAATGACAGCTTAGTATACGTACCACGTTACCACAACAAACCTGGAATATTTTATCAGGTGATTTATTGTTTAGTTTTGAGTTGTTTTTGTAGTGATAAAGAAGTGTGTGGTGTGCTCAAAATTAAAATACTAAAAATGAATCAATTAGATAAATTTGATAATCCGGATAATCTGGGGCAAGTAAAAGCATGTGTAGGTAACACGACTAGAAAAAGAACTAAGCAGGAAACCAAACGACAAAAGGCAAAGGCATTAAGGTATGTTTATTACTATTATAGGTATCTACTTTTTGTAAACAAGTGTTTTTAAACTTTGCTACTGTATTTAAAATTGGGAATGAAGTAAAAATCCAAGACTGGAGAAGTGAATCTCAAAAAGTTTTTAAGCAACCAGGGTATTGGCATTTCAAGTTTCAACCCTCCAAGAGAATAATGTTTTCCAAAAACGGAACCAATGTTCTAGTAAGCGGAGAAGCATTTTATAAAAATTCCTTCTGTGAACCCAACAGCTTATGCAAAAGAGGCAAAAAAGTTGCCTCAATGCGTCCTGAACAACTACCTGTTGGAGTACCTGTTAAAAAGGATAAAAAAGCTAGCATCAAAAAGCTTTTAGAAGCGCATTATGGAAAAGAGTGGGAAAAAGAAGAAAAGCTTGTGTTTTTTAAAACAGTTTTCCAAGACAACTTGGAAGAAGAAGAAATTAATGTCATAGAGGAAAATCAGTGCGAAGAAGAAAATATGAACTTTGCCATGTAAAAACTTAATGTTATGTAATTTTTGCAAAATAAAACCAGTTTGTGCATTAATCTTGTTTTTTATTAATCATTTAGTCTAGTTTTTGGTGCAAAAGCCGACATGTCCAAAAACCAATGAATTTTCTAGGATTTCTAGCATTGGTAGATTTCTGAAACTATGTACATTGTTTTTTGTTATTTTTAATACCCCATCTCAGAAATTTTGTTTTGTTTCAATGAAAGATAAAGATTGCACACGTTTTTTTGCTTTTTCTCAGTTTCTGTTTATGTGGACTTGTCGGCTTTTGAAACTAGGCGACTGAATTATAGTTGTTACCACTCAAATTTGTATATGATTAATTTTGAAAGTAAAATTCAATATTTCTTCTAATTAAATTTCGGTTATATCCCGCTAGCTCTTATATATTTCTTAGTTATTAAACACAAATTAAGCATGAGACAAATTTTATTATCATCTTCTATTAAAATCTTTATCATTATTATAACTCAAATTATAAGTCAAAAATTTTGAATAGCGCCCTTTTGCACAAGATCATTTTTGGACAACTTTTTTTGGAAGTTTACAATTTTAAAAGCTATCGTTTTGGCCAGGTTTTAGCTTTTAGTTTTTAAATGCCTACTGAATCAATTTTAAGGAACTTTTGGACGCGTGAGAACTCTACTAAAAGTTTCAATCAAAAATGCAAATACATGTCAAATAAATTTAGTGTCAGTAAACGTTCAATGAATTTGGGTTATTTTTGAAAGATATAAATTAAAATTAAACAAGTTAACAAAATACAGACGAATTACACGATTTACTCGAATAATTAAAATTAGAACACTACCTTATATGTTTGTAAGTATTCTTTTAATATCAGCATTAGATGGGTTCTTCTTTATTTTTATTTTTAGATTATGCAAAAAATTATTCTTCAAACCGTTCCTTAATTGATGATGCTTCCAATCACTTTCGTATTAGCCCAGATGCTACTTCTTCCCAGTGGAATTATTGTAGTAAGTTAATTTCTAATTCTTGAAATTTACTTTTTTTTTATTTTAAATCGTTTTGATGTAAAAAAATTCTATTAATTCTTCAAACTCGCCTTCAACATAATTGCTTGTATTTTCTTTATTATATTTTTTTCTCCTTAGGCCGTCTACCATAGTGGTAGGTTCCGGATGCACCGCAGCCTAAAAGGCTTATTGTGCTTCATTATATTTGTCTTTACCATTATTTATTATGCTTTGGTTACTATTTAACTATTTTATTTTTATGAAGACAAATTAGTACGGTCCTTCCCATAAATTATTTTATTTACTCTCTTATTTGTTTATTTTTTTGTTTCTAACTAAAAAAACATGCCACCTATTTGATCTCACTATAAGTTTTATTTTTCATCACCATTTCGCAGGGTCACATCGGTTTCAGAGCTATTTAATTGGTTACACAACTAACGAAACATAAATATAACTTTATCAATAGCAATTGCAAATATCGTACTTTCTCTTTTATACTTTACATATACAAATATACATGAATAAGCGACACACAAAATAAGAAATTATCAAAACATAAATAGTCGTTGCTACCGAGCGAGACGGGTTCTTATCCTTCATGAGCAACTAACTTAACTAGCTAGCTTTGAGTAAGCACACAAAACGTGTGGGTTCCTATGTAACAAGGAGTAGATAATTGAGAAGCGCCACTTTAGTTTATTAATTCATCAAAGTAGGCAAGGTTATTTTGATAACAACACGAACAAAAAGGATAAGACGCCATCGAGTACAAGTAAATTTGTCTAATGACATCAAGTTCTTTAACATTAAAAATGTAATTACCTTGAGATAAGTTACTTAAGCTATGATAACAAACGTGTATCATTTATTAAGGCGTCCGTTGGATCGTTCGACATCAATAGTTCTAAGTTATAGTTAAAGAACTGTTTAGTACTAGTAATTGGATTGTTTGGTTACACACGCTAAAATTGAAATACCTGTAAAGCAAATGCACTGGCGGCGAATTAGGTCTGCGGCAAAGTATCAAAGGAAAGCCCCTTCCGTTGCTACGACAAGATAACCAAACGTCGCTGGTCCCCGCTATTTTGCGTGACAGAATTCTAACCGGCACCTCCGAACAGCATTGGTTTTATTTCCGAATACCAATTTCTTGAGCCCCGCAATAGTCGAGAGGTTAACCCTTCCAATTACATCAGCATGTAGCAATAACGGTTCCAGAAGACATCCCACAAATCATGGACGTAATCAAATCCCAACATACATAAAGAAAAGTGATCACAGAAAATACGACCGGACAAAGAAACTATAATAATTAGAGAAAACAAATGTAGCAAACCCTTGCCACGCGGCGAAATATTGGTCAGTATGCTCACATGCAAACGTTTATTCTAAACAACATCCAGCTTCATTTCTAGTTACATTTATAGGGTATTTTACATTCCCAACAGGCGGATGGTTATAACAATTTCAGATTAATCCATCACACTGACTTATGTTTCAAATTTCATTTTCCAGTTCCTTTTACAAACAACGGATTGTCCTCATTACCTGTCAAACACAAAGAGAAAGAATGTAAACGAGCACAATTGGATTTAGAAGTTGACCTTGTCCTATTAAACTCGCAGTGAAAGTAGACAGGGCCGTAATAAGGAAAGTAACACGTATCAGGACAATTTTAACGTTAGAAAAGTAAATATTAATAAACGTGAATTTTTATCGTAACACCATCTAACGAGAAATTTTGAATTACTTCTGTAACTAATTGATTTATATTTCCAGATATGATTCTTTAACCACGGAAAGCAGTTCCTATCAACATCCTTCATTAACAATGTTTACCAAAACCTATATTTCACTCTAACACGCTACACAATCCTAGTTGAAATGTTTTGAGAGTTGTAAATAATTTTTGAAGGAATACCCGATTCAAATATAACATCTGTACACAATCTCACTTTAACGTGGTAAGTTTTCCTCTTAAAACTTTTTGCCGGCTTTGGTCATGAATTTATACTGATCAAGGACCAAATTATCTAATTTCTAAAACCCTTTCAAAAAGCGTAACGATTATTACGTTATTATATTAATTTTTTATTTTTTGTTAAATTTTTCATAAGAATTGGAAACAAATTGTTCACGTAAATAAGGCATTTTATCCACTCAAAACCATTATTGTTTTCAAGTAATTTTTTTGTAAATTACTCCTTTAATTGTAAAATTAATGATAGTGTTCCTTCAAGAAGGCCTTAGAAGTGAGGATACAAAACAAAAGACTGGTTAATTCATTCGTCGACGTTTCAGCAACTAAGATTGTGTTGCCTTAATTTATATTAATTTGTTTGTGTCGCTCATTGTATTTTTTGTTTGTGGTTAATGTTGTTCAAGAAAAATCATTACTAAAAAGATCTGTTAATTTAACGTCCTGAACTAGTCCTTTGTTTCTTATCCTCACTCCTAAAAGAAGGTCTTGGTTGGAATAAATCCTATCATTAATTACTGTTGTTGATAGATAAATTTTTTTTTTTTTTTTTTTAATAATTTTTTTTTTTTTTTTTTTTTTTTTTTAAAATTATTTTAATATTTTTTTTTTTTTTTTTTTTTTAAAAAAAATTATTTTTTTTTTTTTTATTTATTTTTTTTTTTTTTTTTTTTTTTTTTTTTTTTTATTTTTATTTTTTTTTTTTTTTTTTTTTTTTTTTTTTTTTTTTTTTTTTTTTTTTTTTTTTTTTTTTTTTTTTTTTAATTTTTTTTTTTTTTTTTCACTTTTTTTTTTTTTTTTTTTTTTTTTTTTTTTTTTTTTTTTTTTTTTTTTTTTAAATAATAAATTTTTTTTTTAAATAATAACAACATTAATAATTTTATTTTAAAAAAAAAAATTAAAAAAAAAAAAAAAAAAAAAAAAAAAAAAACTTTTTTTTAAAAAAAAAAAAAAAAAAAAAAAAAAAAAAAAAAATAAATAATTTTTTTTTTTTTTTTTTTTTTTAAAAAAAAAAAAAAAATAAATAAATAAATTAATTATTTAATTTTTTATTAATTAATTTTTTTTTTTTTATATTAAAAAAAAATATAATAAATAATAATAATAACAACAACAATAATTTCAGTTATATCAAACTCAGTTACATTTAATCTTAGATTAAATACAATAGTAAATTTAAAATATTAATTTCTAGAATTTGTAGTTAGCCGGATGTCGGCAGAGAATTTATCAGCTATTTCTAGTGATATTTAGGCTTGCGTTTAAAGTGCTCTACACTGATGAGCCACAATAAGAAGAAACACGTGTACGTAGGTGCCGTTTGTGATTCTGCAATTATCCTAGCTGCTAGTTATTCTGGTTGGCAATGCGCATAGCTTTTACGCAATGTTGATAAATTCCCAGCCGGCATCAGACTATTACTACAGATTTCTACAAATTGTTTTCTATATGTTGAATGTAGTACATGGCAACATTCTATGAGGTGGTGACACCGCTAACACTTGCTTATGAAGCACCCGCACGATGCGTTAAAATTCTGTAGTTTTGTCCAGTATTTTCTGTAGACTTGCTCCTTGCACTGATGACTAATGTAAGGTGAAATGCGTTTATGTATATGCAGTTTATGATTCTTGACAGAAGTTTGATACGATGCGTTAAAAATGCGCAATGTTGATAAATTTACAAGTGGCATTTGAGAATCTTCTGATTTCTAAAAATTAAGAGTACATGGCAACTTTCCATTAGGTGGCGACACTGCTAACACTTATATTATTGTTTTTAACCTACGATTAAATTTAAACAGTCTTAGTGAAACTGGTCATTATTGTATTTATTTTTGTTATTTAATATTTTAGAATTATTTATCCATTAATGTTGTCTATGCAGTACCTTACAGTACTCCATGGACAACAAGAAAAACATGTTGTTCCTGAGAATCACCACTTTGGTTTCCGGACCTGGTCATCAAGACCCTCCCGGATAATTAGGAAAAAATGTACAACACAATTTTACAAAACACAATAACATTACACACTTAATTAATATTATTAAATGTGAATACTAAGGTGGGTAAGGGTTGGCATGTTTAGGTTTTAGTGGTTTTCCTAAACCTTGAAGTAAATGCTTTGCCAAAACGAACCAATCCACAATTGCACACGGTTTTGTCACCACACTGTACAGGTTTATACTGATCTTCTGGGGCACCATACATAACACTTACATCACAATACAATATTTAAAATGTACCATACGATTAAATAAATAAATAAATAAATAATTTATTTTGTGTAATAATAATTTATATATTTATAGTCGATTTTAACTATAGTTTCTATAAATAATATCGTTCATATCAACTTCATGACAGATTTATTAATAACTCATAAATGAAATAAGTGTTTTGTTATAAACAATTGGTTTAATAATTCGTATTTATTACAATGTTTTTTTTACAATCGTCACAACCTGATGTAGAAAAACAAAATAAAATTTTCATCTCATTAACAAGAAAAATATAATATCTAAGAAAAATAATTAGCAGACAAAAATTCTGAACAATTGTGAACAACAGTTAAACATTATCTTTAAATCTTTGGTTTTTGCTCAGACATGTTTTTGGACAAATTTTAATTTTCCGCTTACAGGGTGTTTTAATTTTAAATTTCTAGCTGGGATTTGATGTTTAGACGTGGGGTTAACATATCGGTGTAGCCCTTTAAAAGTGTTTCTGTATTAGTAATAACTTCTGAGGTAAACATTTTTTACTTTTAGTATGTATGTATATGTTCAATAATAAAGAGGTGCAATTGATTAAATTACAACATTAAATTATTGAATAGTAGCATTGATTATAAACTTCGGAAAGATGCACATCCTATATGGACGAAATACGACACAAAAGTACGACGAAACGTAGATGGCCCTACCGTCTAATCGCAACAAAATTTCTCAGTTACTACCTCTTTTATTATTACGTCAGTTCCAGAGTCCCTGTCTCGATACGCATTTCTTGAATAGGAATATGAAAGTGAGTTGAAGTTCGAAGTACTGAATTGTTACAAAATACTGCATTGATTATAAAATTAGTTACCTTAATTTTTGTGACATTGAGTAAATTTGAATACGTCAGTTGAACAAATAATAAAAAGAACAGCGTAGACGCCGTTGTCATACGTTTTTTTTAATTTTCTACAAAAAATGTAAAGCGTACAAGGCAGTAGCAAAAAAAATTGTGAAAAGATTTGTATTGCGATTGTGGATATTGACTCTTTAGGAAATAAGTTAATATGTGAAATACTTTTTTTACCCTCCGAAATTATTATAAACAATAAACGTAAATTATTAAATGTAAAATCAGTACCTGTAAAAATCGAAAATGAAGTTAAGCAAATTACTATTTTCCACGACATACTTAAAAACAGAAGTTTCTTCTCACTAGTGAGGGAAAAAAAAATCTTATGTTGGAAGAATGTCGCTTGAATTTAATTAAACAATTTAATTTTTGTTACACAAATAACTATTATTATTCAATCACTTTTGTTTAATTTAGTATCTTATATTTCGACTTTTAAACATTGTTACCCTATATTTATTGGTTAGAATTACGCGGCTATCAACGTTTCGCTATGACAGGTTGAGACCTTACCAATACCGCAGAATAAATAGGCGAGACTATTGTAACCCTTCGATTGTTGACTTTTGCTTTTACGTACAAAATTGTGACAAAATTCTGCAACAATATGTTACGATTACAATTAATAGTTTTTTTTTTCGTTTGGGTTGGTTGGTTGGTTTTTTGGGGAATGTAGTAGGAAAAAAACGTCCTTCACGATTAAAAAAAAACTCAGCAGATTCATCTTTTCCAACTTGGGTCGAAGCGAATAAATTGTTTATGTAAATAATAACCACAATTACATAGAAATATTTACATAAAAATTATGTTTTTATCATAATTTGTATTGAAATAAATAAATTTTATTTCTTACAAATTAAATTGTTGTTTTATTCAGCCGCTTTCAGATTCAATAAATAATGTACACATGGTGCGCAAAGGTTAGTGGAAAACTAACAGAAATGCATAAGACTTCAAAAATGAAATGTATTTAAATGAGTAATATGTAAAATTACGAAATCACTATTATTTATTTCTTTATTTTGTTTCTATTTCTTTATCTTACTATTTTGTTTGTCATTGTCGTGATTGGCGTTTAGAAGTTCATTATATGTCGTCATGCAATGGCTGTGCTGTTATATTTTAAGTTCTTATTTACTTTCTATAATATTTACACACTTAATCTACATTACTACATATGGGTACTAAAGTGGATCAAAGTTGCCATGTTCAGGTTTTAGTGGTTTTCCTAATTTTTAAACTAAATGCTTTGCCAAGACGAACCAATACACAGTTGCACATGGTTTCTTTACCACACTATACAGGTTTATGCTGATCTTTTAGAGCACCATACATAACACTTACACTACAATTCAATAATAAAAAATAATGTACCATACAAATAAATAAATAACTAATAATAGGCAAATTTTAACAGATATGTATAAAATCTTGTTTTTTGGTTTGAAATACGTACATACTTGTTAATCTGTTTAACAACAGTCTTTGCATAACATTTTAAAATTGATTAATCAAGTACTATAAAATAAATATAATATTTATTGTTTTTTCTAATGAGCAGTGTAATCAATTTTTTTCCAGCCGGGCTGAATCATTTACACCTCATTTGAGGAAGGAAAATTCTACTTTACATACCTAGGGAGGAAAAGTATGTGCATTTCAAAGGCACAAAGATTATTAAAGGCGTTATCGAGTTCTTTGATAAACAAAACTGCTGATGTATACACTTTTCTCTTAGAAAAGTCAATCGAAATGCAATTGCAGCAACAGGTAAATTAACAGCATTTTAAAACAAACCTGAAAAGAAGAGATCATAAGGATATTCGTCGAAGAAAAAAAAAGAAGAAGTTTAAATAAAATAAACCTTGACAATTGTGACTTAGGCATTTTAAATGTCCATGAAGTTTATACGGTTGATATGAAAGTTAAAATAAATTACTGGTAGAAGTGATACCTTTTAAAAATATTTATTCCAAATTGTTAATGGAAAGCAATCACATTATTTTGTTATTAATACAAGTTAAGATATAGAGGAGAAAACAATGACATATGTATGTGCCAACTAGACGCCAATTAAATATTTAGATCAAAAGTAAGATGATGTTAGATGAAATGTCGCATGGGGTTAACAAGTGAAAGCAGTTCAACGAAGAAACAGAGTTTTATACAACTGTGTAGACAAATTTAATTATGACCTTGTTGTCGATAAAATTTCGATTAATGCTATGAATGTGATACAGAATAACGAGGAAATTAATGACAGTATGGAAGTTCATTCTTTGATGTAAGTCATATATGGAACAAACATGGCAACACATGTTAACCATTTAGTTGAAGAATTGTGGCATCGAGTTGACTGTTGATGAAAAGTAGGAAACTTATGTTAATTTTCTTAATGTGAAAGTTATTATTCATTATAATTTTTTAATTTCCATTATAATTAATATAGGTTTGCAGTGGCACGCAAAATACGATTTGTTTAAATTTTTAATTCAGCCATTTGGAGTTCGTGGTAAGAAAAATAAACATATTATATTGGCAGACATTGTAAGGATTTTTGATCTTTTATGTTTTTTAACGCCAGTCACTATAACAGCCAAAATTATATTACAAGAATTATGGAAATTAAAGGTGGACTGGGACGAATCTTTACCTATCGATCTCTATTTGTCCTGGTGTAGATATCGTAAATCCATTGAGGTCCTTAATAAACTATCTATTAACAGGTGTATAATACTTGACTCTAATCTCAAATCAGTTGAAATTCATGGATTTTGTGATGCTAGTGGAAACGCTTACTGGGCTTGCATTAACTTACGTAGCGAGGACAAAAGCGAAGTTATACATTCTCATCTCATCTCAAAATCACGAGTGGCTCCTTTAAAGGAATATAGCATACAACGTCTAGAACTTTGTGGCGCCGTACTACAAATCGACCTGATGTCAAACACTCTCAAATCTTTAGGATTAATTAATTATAAAACATTTTATTGGGCAGACTCTACCATTGTTTTGGCGTGGTTAAATTCTAAGTCTCGAAATTTTAATGTGTTTGTTGCAAATTGCATAAGTCACATACAACATCATACTAATGCTAATCGCGACTGGCGTCTCGTGCCCACGTATGATAATCCTGCGGATCTAGTCTCTCGATGAATCAAACAATGATTTTTTGTGGAATGGCCCAAAATGGTTGAGTTCGGACAAATATGCTAGACCACCAATTATTGTAACAAACATTCCAAAACAATTGCTTGATTCAAAAGAAACTATAGTTTTCTTACCGCTTCAGTTGTAACCAATGATCTAGAATATTTATGTTCGAAGTATTCATCCTTAAAATTGTTAAGAGTAGTTGCCTACTGCGTTCAATTTTATAAAAAACGCCAAGGTTAAAAATTATCAAGATAGTCCTGCTAAGTAAAGCAAAACTTATATCCGCTAGAGATCACCTAATTAAGATTGTTCAAAATTCACAATTTCTTACAGAAATTCAGGCATTATAGGAAGTCAAGTCAATCAATAAGTCCAGTTGTCTATTATGTTTAAGTCCATTTTTAGATCAAAACCAGTTACTCAGAGTAGGCGGTAGATTAAAAAAACGCAATTGGAATTCATTACGACGCTCGACATTCTTCACTTCTGGCTGCTAAACATGATTTCACCAACCTTGTTATAGACAAGAACATTTAAATAGTTTTCATGCTGGCAACAGCGCTACTTTAGCTTGTGTGCGGATGAATTATTGGCCATTAAACGCCCGAAATAATGTAAGAAAAATTATAAAAATGCCTAAGTTGTCATGTATACTAATGAGTGAGTTGCCTTCAGCTCGTGTTACCCCTTCTTGACTATTTTTAATTAGCGGTGTAGACTATTGCGGTCCATTAATAATCAAAGAAGGCCATCACAAAAGCAAGAAAACGCGAAAAGTGTACATGACAATACTTGTTTGTTTTTCTACACGTGCTGTACATATAGAAATTGTATTTGATTTAATTAGTGATGCTTTCATCGCTTCCCTCAAACGGTTTATTGCCCGAAGGGGAAAAATCTCAGATTTATATTACGACAACGGTACTAACTTTATAAGGGCTTGTCAAAAATTTTTAAAAAATAATCATAAGAAAATTGCAGAAGGTTTAAACATTCCCATTAACTGGCACTTTATTCCTTCCAATTCACCTCATTTTGGTGGTATTTGGGAAGCGGCCGTTAAATCAGCAAAACACCATTTAAAACGAGTAGAGGCTATTTTAAACTCCAAGCCACTCACTCCTATAAACAATGATCCCAATGACCTTGCATTCCTGACTCCTGCTCATTTTTTGATTCACGATTTTGATTTGATTTTTTGATTAGATCGTTGGCAAAGAATCCAACAAGTGAAGCAACATTTTTGGCACTGGTGGTTTACGGAATATCTAACTCAATTCCATCAAAGGGGAAAATTCAAGGTTACCAACGGCCCTTTATTACAAGGGTCAAATGTAGTACCTCATCGCTTCTGTGAAAGATTGGGCGTGTTACCGCTACGCATCCTGGTGCTGATGGTGTGGTGCGAGCAACAACTGTGAAAACGGCAAGTGATAGTAAAGTGCGTCGCGCTGCTACAAGACTATGCATTCTTCTGATTAAAGATGCTAACAGTGCCTAAATATAAGTATAAACACTAACTTACTAGTAAAGTGCTCTTGAAAGGGTATATCTTTCAACGTGGGCGGCATGTTCGTACCTCAAATCAATTAGTTCATTTAGATTTATCATATTGTCGCTGCTTAGGTTTTAGACTGCATTTATGTCAAGCATATATTTAGTTTTGGTTTTAGTAGTATTGTATTGTTACCTGCCATTGACCAATAGGAATCGTTACCGTAATTTGGAAAGTTCGAATGGTCAAATGCAAGGAAGTAATTTCATTTTTAAATTAGTCAGTTCCTTTTTAAGCTTTGTTAGGGTAGCATTGTAAAAACTCGTGGTCTAAGACGGTTACTTAGAATTTGTAATTTAGTATTAGTGTAGTGTTTGCAAATATGTACAGGGTGATTTATACCACAAGGCGAAAAATGAAAATATGTGTTCACAGTTTGATTCTAAGCAAAAATGCAAAATAATTTTTTTCCAATCGGCCTTTGTTTTCGAGATATCGAGATAGTAACTTTTGAAAGATACGATTTTAAGTTTTACAAAAAACTAATATAGAGTGATTTGAAACAAAAACTTTATTATTAGTTATTGACAGTTTCACATTTGGGTAGTGTTTGTAATTGTTAGTTTTAAAATTTAGTCCAGAATGCAGTTCAGCAACTTGAAGTTGCAAATCAACAAGACTTTGCTGCAGTTTATAACTCAGTGGTTTTACGTTGCCAGGCTTGCATCGCAGCTGGCGGTGGACTTTTCGAACATACTTTGTAAGTTAAGGTATTGGTTCTTCTTTGTGTTACAGTTACAAGGTTTTTAAATAAAGTTTTCATATTGCCTACTATTATTTTTGTGTGAAACTTGAGACCAGGTCTTTTAAAAGTTTAAACCTTGATATCTCGAAACAAAGGCCGATTGGAAAAAATTATTTTACATTTTTGCTTAGAATCAAACTGTGAACACATATTTTCATTTTTCGCATCGTGGTATAAATCACCCTGTATATTTAATAGTAAAACTTTTATTATTTTGCAATGCTTATCGAATACCTCATTTTGACGAGAAAGAGCGTGTAGTTGTACAGCAGCTACATAGAAGGTGTATTTTTTACTTAAGAGATCTTCGAAGAGAAGTTTGTTCTCAACAGAGCCGTTTACTGGCAGCGACTTGGGATTTTGTTGTATGCTGAACGCGAAAATCTAAAAGCTCAACATATAAAATCTACGAATTAATGCAACTTTTAGCAAAACAAGTATGTTTAAAATCTTGTACGTTTATTTTTTAACGTAATTTCCCCAAATTTTTAAAACGTTTAGTTCAAAGAAGTATCGTTTGAGGGACAATGAAAAATTTTCGAATATTTTTGTAGAAATCTTATTAATGTTAGCTATTTTAGCTCAAATTTGACGTTTTTTTTTTCTCCTCAGTATTTAATATCTTTAAAATTTGTGCATTGTCCCTCTATGGACAAAGTCCTTATCTATGCTCGGTTAAAGTTTGATCAAATTCTGTTGTCAAATATTCAAATAATTTAAAATTATAGAAGTGTCAGACGCCTCATTTTTCTCTAGGTAAACGGGCTCCTAAATTTCCGTTCAAAACGTTCTTAGAACTATCACTGGTAGCGTTATGCAGCTAATTATGAAGTGTTAATTACTGATATAAAGATTAGTATGTAAGTGAAGTTCTGTAATCACCTATAAAATACTGTTTTAGGGTTACAACGAGTTGCCATCTAATAAATTGCCCAAAGTTTTCGCCATTTTGTGCAACACACGCTTCTAATATATTGCGTAATTCTCGGTCTGTTACGTAACGTATCACTTTGGTTTATGTCTTAAAATGGCTAAATAAAAAATAATCTAATGGGATGACTATCCCACTAGTTCATGTATAGCGGTTAGGTGCCCATTAAATAAAGACAGTATGAGCTGAAGCTCCGTCAAGCTGGAAGTACATGACCAATGGGATAGCATAGTTCTCAACTATGTATTTAAAAAATGCAGATATCTTCTGACATTCATACTACTTTCATGAAAATAAGGTTCTAAGAACCGACTTTCTATTAAACCACACCTGATGTTAATGTCCGAAACAGTTTTATTATTCGTCTTTCGGGTTCAGTGTATTTGACTCGTCGGTCAATACAATTATATTTAATACGTCTGGCTCCTCTTTAAGTTGTGCCACTTGTCATGGAGTAAATGCTAATTGACGCTCAGAATGTGTTAGATGTAAGGTTTGCACTGAATAAGGTTGACTGGGATGCAGCTTATGTCTGATTATAGTTCTCTGTACGGATGAAACCGATGCATCTACCTACTTTATTTTCATGACCCCCTACTAAGTTTGAATTACTAAATTTTATTAAGTTGGCAATGTTTACATGTAAACACAACTCCACAAAGCAATTGTTTTAGTTTTTCCAATACTTACATATGTTTTTGTGGGATTTACTTCAAACTTATTGGTATACAATTAAATCACATTAATAGTGTCAGTCACAGAATATAAAATTAAAACTAAAAAGCGTAAAAAGACATGTATGCACGTTACAAAATATTCAAAATTTGGCCAAGATGTTTCTGATTGTAGACTTAAATTTTGCAATCCAATGGTACTGCCATCAGTAGAAGACAAATAGCTTCAAAACAAGTGCTATTTGGTTATTATACTACATAACACACCCAAAAGAAATTAACGTAGTCTATTTGATAAACCGATTTGGCTTCAGCAATACCTGGTACAAGTACAACTTTCCATAATTTTACGGAAGTGAAGTGAAACTTTGTCAACAGATGTGTTAGCAGTTATATAGTCAATCCTTCAATTATCATAGCCCACTATGTGTTGGCAAAACTGAAAATCTCGAATGTCGAGATTGTACAATATCAAACAAACACCGGGACAGTTGTTTCGTTCTTTTTGGGACTCTTCAGGTTTGAGAGAACCCGAGCGTAAGTTCACTCATTGTACAATGCTTACTATCGACTATATTCCTTACTGGAGGGCACATCATATATGAACGAAGATTTTCGTACGTGTTACGTTACACGAGTCGACACCTATGTGTCGCAACACTTATTGTTCGTATATGATGTGCCCTCCAGTAGGGAATATAGTTAATAGCACGCATTTGTACAATAATAAACTTTCACTCGACTTCTCTCACTCTTGAAAAGTCTCAAAAGGATGAAACAGTTGTCGGGTGATTTTCATGTTTGTATACTATTGTACAACCTCTGCAAAATACAGCGGGCGGGTTGGAAACTAGATAATAAGTTTCATTCAGTACTAATCTCAAAAAACATTCTAAGCAAGTGTACCAAAGGTCCTTATCAAGAGCGGCGACGAAAAACTTTCAGTAACAAATTATACTACATTATTCCTTAAAACAAGAGGAGTTGTGCGATTTTTGGAAAAAATTATGTTTCCGGAAGAGTAGTTAATTAAACTTTCAAAAATGCGGGTAATTTAGCTTTTTTCATATTTGTATTAAATATATTACCTACTCATAAAAACCTCAAGCAATTGTTTTAAAAATCAACTGCTTGTACCAGACGGTTGACAAGGTCGGTCTATTTGAAGGTCAAAAACTTAAATATCTCACCTATAGTAATTGAAAACAATGTAGGTATCCTTCTTTCACCATTATTATTAAAGAGTAAAACAAACTCTTCTTTAATATTTTTCATTAAACAAACAACAAGCATTCAGTTTTCAATTAGTTGTAAAGCAAACTTCCAAAGTTTTGACATTTCTAAAAGTGCAAATATAGTTTTTGTTAAAAGAACTCGGAAAAATATTATAACATTAAAGTTAGTACAAACAATTCATTGTATTATAATTTAAACTTAATGTACTTATTAAAATCAAATTGTTTGAGACAAGAAACTTTTAATAAAGTTTTACGTTTAGAGCTATTTATTTACAAAAACATAATAATTTTTCTTACCTCAGTAGTAGATGGGTTGCTTTTTCTCAGCAATTAAATCCATGTTTGAAACCTGAAATCCAAAAAAGTTAAAAGTTATTGATACGTTAAAATTAATTTCGTAATTGTAATTTTAATAAAATATTTTCGAACGAATGACTGTAATTATTACGTCAATATAAAAAAATATGAAATCATAATAACGTTTTGAAGACGTATCAATTGAAGCATTCCGTAATTGTTGTTTATTTGGTGTTCAATGCTTTTGTATAATTAATTTTGTATACGTAATATTTGATGTTTTATTTAGTCAATTGTGGGATGTATTAAATCAACATTGTTCACTTTGTGTTTTGTGTTACTACACACATATTTTATGTGTAAATGTATATTTACCATTATATAAATGATAAATCAAAGTACTTTTTAAAGTTAAATAAAATCTTTATTTTTCAATGCTTTCGAGAAAAAACCGAACGTTTTACAATCAGTTAATCATCTTCGAATACTTTATAAACTGTATTAAAAACCATTGTTTTTCCACAACCATCGTTTACTTTTGGACTAATACAGAGTTTGTAAACAAATAAAAAGACCGGAATTATTTTAACTGTTAATTAATGATTATGTTTGAAAGCAAATATTTGAACGCAAGCAAAATAAATAAAAATTTTTATTATATTTTTTAGAATAATTTTCGAATAATTGAGCTCAGTCAGTTATTTGAGATCGAAGAAAAATGTAATTGTACTTTTCATATGAAACTTTTTGAAGTACTTTTATATTTGAAATAAGTGAGCATATACTCATTATAAAAATGTAATACGCGCAAGTGTTGCTAACTGATGGGCGACTTTCATTCATGCCAAAGTAGAAAATAAACTTTACGTAAGACATTAATCCAAAACTTTATTATGTTCTGTTGCTGGATAGTTTAGATTCTACTAGCTGTGAAATATACAATTAACTTGTTGAAAACCCTGTCCTGTCGGACTGATGGTGGTATGAATATATTTTTTCTACTACATGAGCACAAGTCCCTTTGGTTGATCTTCCCTTCACGAATACTTCATGCTCACCTGCAATTCAAGTAAAAATATAGCTTATAAAAAAAAATTTACTGCATGAGCCTAAGCCTCTCCTAATGGGCTCCCCTCCCCAAATCTCCCCATTATCCTCCGTAATTCAATGCTGGTTTTAAATATATACTTAGTTTAGGTCAGACCTAGTCTATAAAGGACCTAACAAACAAACACTTAAATTTGGATTTTAGTGTATAGGATATGTTGAAATAATATTTGTGTTAATTGCAATTTGAAGGTTGGGAAAATCATTATTCCTATCTGTAAGACTTCCTCAACTGTTCACTTTGTCACAAGCATAGTTTAAGAGGAATAGTACTAGAAGTGCCATCGCTCAACCATGCACTATATGTACCATTAAAACAGCTTTTTCATTTTAAATGTTTGAAGTAAAAGTTAATGTTTTATGAAAAACAAAACTTGGAGCTTTGTCGCTGTAGTATTACTTTTTCTTCAAAATGCTTACTTTTTGTTTTTTTTATGTTTAAATTTGTACATTCTATAGCATTTTTAACACCATAATTTTAATAGAAATAAATACAAAATAAAATTCTACAACAAACACTACAAAATTCATTCTTATATCTACCAATTTAAATCAAAACATTACTAATAACTTGAAAATTTGAGCCAATTTCATAAGTACTTTAAGACCATTCCACGCATTAAAATGGTTACTTATAGTTGCATGATTTAGCGAGGGCGCATTACTAGTACGAACATTAATTTTACTCGTAACAATATCAATGATTTATAATAATAACGTCGTACCAGCATTTACTTAATAGATTTGTCGTTCTAAGATTTGTATAAAACGTTTCTGTTTTTCAAATTGTTTTATTTATAAACAAATTGCACAACATTTTACAGATAGCATTTGTAACCTTAAACATTTTCTCTAACATGTACTAAGTAAGAAAAGAAGTCGTTTGTTCTAAGAAACTTGTAAAATAAAAATGTAAGAAACCTTTTGTTCAGTACAATAAAATGCAACTGTAAAATGTCAAAAACAAAAGGAAATAATTCTATTTAGGTCTACTCCACTAATACAAGGTGCGGCAGAAATAACTCCCACATTAATTTTGAAAAACCACTGTGGAGTTCCCAAAGCGGGACTAGAGTGGTACAGTACAATCCGTTAGGTAGGGTACATAATAAAGTTTTCAGTCGTCACTATGCCGTGATCGGGTGATCATTAAGGATTTGTAGTTTTAAAAATGCGTGTAACGGTTGTAGTTCACAACTAATAAAAAGAGAAAGTGACGGCTCTAGCGATACAACCTAGATAAAAAAAAGAACAATACTATTTGGCTCAATATAGCGCACTAAATTCATGGAAGATCCCGTGTTTGTAAGAGTTAGCACAGCAGTCCGGCTTAGTCGGTGAGTTGGGGAGGTTCTTGGGGAAACTAAAAGAAATCAACTGCTGCGTAACGAGGCGCCACCTGCTGGGTAATATAAAGAAATAGAATCGACCAATAGGAATTCAATAGGTTTTACTTAAGGTCTAATACGCTAAAACAAACACAAATCAGAGAACAAATAAACATCTAAATATAGCAAATATAACTTAAAATACTAGGAGAATATGAGAAGTAAGAGATTCTGTCGCATAAGACTTACGGGCGTTAGCAACAAAAAATTAATTAAAAGCTCGCAATCAAATATGTCTAAATTAAGTTAAGCTTTTATTTGTTACACCCCAAATTTAAGTTAGCGTTCTAATTGAAGATTGGTGATTAAGGAAACTAGACGTACACACGTCACTTACAAACGGTGACTTAAAACCTAAACTTAAACTTGGACTAGCACGATAAGTACCTCCTGCCAACCCAAAAACGCCTTTTGTTTTAGCTCACCCAGTTTACCTCAAGCGCCCAAGCCTTAAGACCTAGTGAAAACAAAACCGAACGTCGGTGGATGGAGTCTACCTCAAATAAAATTTGTTTATATACTAGCAATTCAAACCGATTAATGTCACATGTACATGAGCTTCATACGCATGCAAAGTGAATAGGTTCCTTAAACAATAATAAGCTAACTGTGTACTGAGGCATGCAGTTCCGATAAGAAAGGTTCTTGCTAACGACAGCAGTTAACAGCTATTTGAAGTTCGGTAGCCACAGGATTTCCCTTAAAGGCACTAGACGACAAAGCTCGGAAAGCAGATATGCTTCCCGAAGTAGCAGGAACGCAGCGTAAACGACGATGTAGGGCGAAACCGTGGTAGTCATCAAGTTTTTATAGCGAAGGATTCTTAACTCATCGTTCCAGCACCCCCAGGAATTATCTAGATAGTAATACACGAGTAGAGTATGAGGTCAAGACACGTGCTAAAGCATACGTTGTAATTAAAATTAACACAACCACGAGACAACAAAAGAAATAGAAAAAGAAGCAATGGGGTCGGACTTATATTTACACAATAAAAGGAAATCTTAAAATGTCCGCTTGTCGTCTCGATAAATTTTGTCAAGTAATCGATCCACTAAAGGAAAATCGTAGCGATGCGCGGCAAATTCGATTTTCGTCGTAACGTGCCACCACGATACCGTTACTCGAAGGCTTGCGACCTACGTTCGGGTTTGAGCAATTTAAATTGTAACATGGGGAATCCGTAAATGCGACGCAGAGGGCGTTTCACACGCAGTTCGGTGTACGTTCTAATGAAAATGTTCCAGACCGTAAAAGCGATTTTGCTGTAGGTTCAAAGAGTAAGGGTAACATGATCTGCACTAAAGAGAAAACCACCTGACGTTCCAAAATGTGAGAACACCCAAAAATCGCTGCACTTTGATTGAGCTGTCTCAACGCGTTTAACACGGATACATGCCTCAGCTCTTTAGATTTCGGAAAAAACGTAAAGGCAAATTTGGCATACTGACCTTCATTTATACGAAACAAGATTATGATTAGTCAAGAATTGTTTCAACAGGTTGGGGACCAAATAAACGAACGATCGGTTTAATTATACCGGTAAAAACACAAAAATACTTTTTTACGCAGTTTGCCGGAACATTATGGGTTGGAATTAATAAAAATAAGTATAAAGTTTTACTGATCAGTAAAATAGTTTAAGTAAAAGCAAATCCTTGTTTTATATTAATAATGAATGCTTTATCTTTGCTTAGAATCTATTGTTTTGAATAAAATCGAGTGGTCATAAAATATTTCCGAACCGTCATTAACTCATTCACAAATTGTAACTTATTTTACTTAACATGTGTGATTCTTCTTTGAGTGGCAAAGAAACTTGTTGATAATAACCCTATCATTTTGACTTAAAGTCTAGTGCCTTTCACTAAGGAAATAAAACAAACTTCTGCAGCATATTAAACAGGAATAAACGGGATCAACTAAGAAAGGTATTAAATAAAAATCTATAATAAATAAAGAAAATTAGTAAGTTAAAAAATTGTATTTAAAAAATACAGACAAAAACGCATACGGGCAATAAATAAATTATCTTAAATGCGGCTGAAAAATAATTTTTGACATACTACAGGAAGGAACTGCAAATAATCTAGTTTTAAAACAAATACATCTTCTTACATAGTCTTGATCAGCTAGTAACACTACATGGTTGAACATTCGCATTCTGCGACATATGGTGCTATTCTTCCAGATTTGGCTGTCACGCACAGAACCTAGTCATTACGTATTGACACTTGTAAATTCTTCATTTGCATTACAAATAGCTCACACATTAATAGTGGGAAAAACTTTGTTTGCAAATGTACTCATCGCTCATGTAGATTTTACGCAACTTTTTACTTGAAAACACCAACAGCTTTTGGAAATTGGTACTTTTATTTAGACAAGATTTCTTTGGGGCAATTAGGTCTTCACATTGAGACGGAAAAATGATCAATATGTTAGCTTTTCGCACATATTTTACCGTGATACACACAGTAGATTGACTCACGCTGGTGTCCTACTCAATACCAATTTAACACCCTGAATGCAAATCGGTTTTGTTTAATTTCATGTGGGCTATTCTGTGTGTGTGCAAAAACTTTTAATAGTTTTATCTGGATTAGACACATATCTTAAAAAATATTTTCATTTTGGTGTTTGGGTCGAGAGCTACTTTCGTCAGTTCTGCTAACCACTGAACATTCCTGTAGAAATAAATAGTACATAATTATTAGAATTATTGCATTTAATTGATAATCAAAACACGGTTTATTTTAGATCTGATGATCTCTCAGAGTTTCTTCCTTTCAACTTTTGACGTTTTCTGGATGTTTATAGATCGTGATGGGTAACCAATCTGTTATGATAACTATTAAGCGGTGCTAGCAACTTGGACCTCTTAAAGAGACTCTATGGTCCATGTAAAGCGCATGTTCGGCTACCTCTGAATTCTCGGTAGTGTCCCTGATCGACAGTTTGCTCAACGTTTTTTATCCTACAACCTATCGATCTTTGGTCAGTCTATATCGGTATACTTTAGAGAAGAACATTGTTGAGAAACCAATCTTTCAGATCCAGTCTGTTCCTTCAAAGCTTTGCCGTGTCTCAAGCTTGGTGGTGAATTCGTTTAAGATTCAATAGATAAGATGATGAAAATCCATACACGTCACTTTGACGGTCAACTATAGAAGGATTTTTTCAATGATTTGTATTTTCTAACTCCTGGCAATTGTTACTTAAATTTAGTGATTTTCAGTTTATTAAGTCCTCTTTAAACAGTGAGTGCAAGATTTTAGGGGTTTATTAAAACCGTAATCATCCGACATTTCGCCTATTAAGCAAAGGCTTTTAATGATTAACTAAGTTTTATGTGTTCTGGATTCAATAGTGATATTTTTAATGTGGTTCATTTTGATACATCGATCGTTGTAGATGCTGTGATCAAGTCTATGCTTAATAGGCAAAACGTCGGTTGTTTAGTGAACTAGTTTTAATTAACTCTTAAACTCTTGTATTCGCTACTTAAAGAAGGCTAAGTAAACTGAGAATCACTAAATCTAAATATTTATCAACGACATTCACCGTATGTTTACTACAGTATCTTCTTTTAGAATTTTAGATATCATTATTAAATTGTATAACGTCAATTGGAAATGGCAGTATTTGGAACTTTTTCTTAAGTCTAGAATGACACTTTCTAACCTGGCGCATACGCAAGAATATCAGTATTAGCTACCTAATGTCGTCCAAAGGATATAACTGCTCTCCTACAGCTTCTCTTGGTACCTTTCTTATGGGTTCTACATTGATCTTTACAGATTATTCTACATCTTGCAATGGCGTTAAGACAACACGTAACCAGATAAGTTATCTTTTCATTCTATAGTTAACGATTTGAAATATTTTAAACTTTATAATACAATGTAGCGGCGTAACGTATTAGGACAACGCGCCTATTTACGTACTTTAACATAATTATAATTGTAAAACATTGGATCAAACGATATTTTAGATATCTGTTTGTAAGAGGAAATGCCAACAGTTAATTGTAACAATTAACTGTTGTCATTTTTCTTAGTTTATACTATTCATACGTGTCAATAGTTAATTATCGAGATGTTCCAAGAAAATATTTGTTAATAGTAAATGGAATCTACTAACGTAACGTTAAGTCGTTAATTATAGTTACATAACTCTCCTTTCATAAGATATAGTTCATATTAATATGCTTATTGTAAAGCTTCGTACACACCTGAACAACAAACCGAGGAACAAACAGAACAACGAACCGAACGGCAATCGGAACATTAATTTGGACGGTGCTACGTACGAATTTTAGAACAGATTCGCAAGTCCTGATTGTTCCACAAACTTGTCGGTTTTTTCTCCGACATCAAAGAAAATGCGCGCGAATGCGTTTGCAGGTTTGGACGAATCTAAACAAAACGGCGAACAAACTTATGCGGGAGAATTAAATTATTTATTTTTGTCCTCCCTTTTGTGGGTTTGTTGTGTTTTAGGTAATATTATGGAGTTGACAGAAGAAAAATGTTTTAAATTAATCAGTGTTTAAGAATGCAAGAAAAAAATGATGTCCCTATTAGCATCATTTGGGCGGAAATTTCCAAAATAAAAAAAGCGAAGTAAATTATAATTTTTACTCTTCTTTGTGCGTAAAAATTTGGTTGGCACTATCTTCTTGTTTTCCGCAATTTTCTTCTCAATAATAAATATATATGAACTGAAAACTACTGAAAATAATTATGGAACAGCACAAACGTTCCGTTTGTTGTTCGGATTGTGGAAATCATAAAAGATCGTTTGTCGTTCTGTTTGACTTTCGGTTCGTTGTTATGTTTGTTGCTCGGTTTGTTGTTCAGGTGTGTACGAAGCTTTACAACTTAAGCAACAATTTTTGGCGAATAAAGATTAGTTTGTGATGTAATATTAGAAACACAAATTTATATCATATCAAATTTATGACAACTTAAAACCAAGAACGTGTATGTTATTGCTAAGAAATTATTAAGGAAAAAGCGCAATTGCAGTGTAAATATTTATAATTAGATATTTTCGAAAGTTTATAAGTCCTCTATTGTAATCTTAATACTTAAAAGAAAATCCTGTCCATTAGCATTATAAGGAAATGGCTTTTACTTTATGAATAAGTTTCAATAACAATAGAATATCCTTGCTTGTTTAATTTACTTCCTTTGAGTCATATTGCTCTAAGGGTTGTTACATTGGTCATTAGAAGTATGTAATAAATAAACAATTACCTACTGTTTGAGAAGGGTTGTGTGAACCAATAAATAAAGTAAAAAATAAAAGTATCTACACGTGCTCAAGATCTCGAGTTGTTTCATTACGTAACAGAACAACCATTTGCTACATACTCCAGGGCTATAGCAGATACACATTTTCCCGGATGCCGTATAACTGCACAAAAAGATTAAAGGAGATGGGAATAAAGAAGTATAATGCTGCTGCGAAAGAAGTTCTCAGTGACGAAAATATGAGACGTCGTCTGGAATTTGCAAGGCGATATGTGAACGAACCTTTGGAATTTTGGAATCGAGTGATTTTTAGCGACGAAAAACGTTCAATAGCCGCAACGATGGACCACTAAAAGTTTTTAGAATGGAAGGAACTCGTTACGAAAATAATCACATATGTCCTAAAAACGAAGTGGTTATTTTTCTGTGAATGTGTGGGGTTGGGTTAGCGCGCGGGGTCCAGGAGTTTGTTGGGCTATCGATGGACGTCTTGATTCTGCTGCGTATTTAGATATTTTGGAAACTATTATGAAACCTTCAGTCGAAGTGTTTTATCCAGACGAAGATTATATTTTCCAACAAGTAAGTATTCTTATTTCACTATACTTTCTCCAAAAAATAGTTCGGGATCTGTTGAATTAACATTTTCATAATGTATTTTTGTTGTTAAAGGACAACGCCCCTATTCATACTTCGCGGGTTGTGCGCAATTGGATACGAGAAAATAACTTGGAGCTGTTACCCTGGCCAGCAAAAGCCCAGATTTTAACATTATCGAAAATGTTTGGGCTCGAATACTTGCTGTTATCCGAAGACAACAAGGGCCAAATTTTATACCAGTAAACCGTAATGCACTAATTGCAGCCATTGATACCGCATGGGAAACGATTAATATTAATTATATTGATACCTTGATAGCGTCAATGAGCAGACGCCTCCAAGAATGTATCAATAATAATGGAGGTCACACCCATTATTGATTTCTTATATTTATTTATATAGTAATACCTTTATTTAAAAAAAAAAGTTTTCATTTAATTTTAAACTATAACTTGGTATCTTAATTATAATTATGTAATAAATTCTTGTAAAAAAATTAAATATATATTTTTTTAATAACTTACAATAATTAGTAGGTTAGATTTATTTAAAAATAAGTAATAATCAGTCAACCCAAATAACCATGTTTAGTTTTTTGATTTAATTTAAAAGTTATTGCTTGTAGACGTTTTTTAAATCAAAATTATTTCTAATTTTATTTTGTAAACATTTCCTAAACAAAATTTTGATTCGATAATTAATCGAGCTATGGTGTTTAATTAGCGATACCTTCAAATATATTCTTTAAAGAAAAAAATTAAGTAAGCAACGTAAATTACCTATTTTCTAAAACGTGCTTAGTGTAATGATTCATTCTACAGTCCTTCTATAAGATAACCCCTGCTGAGACTACCTGCTGTTAGAATTGTAAATGATACCCTTAAGCCCGCTTCACGATGTGCAAACTTTTGTTTACAGAAATTGTGGTGTCCAAGTTTTAAATTTCATGAGTGTACATTCTACAAATATTGTATTGTGATGTAAGTGTTATGTATGGTGCCCCAGAAGATCAGAATAAACCTGTATAGTGTGGTGACGAAACCGTGTGCAATAGTGGATTGGTTCATCTTGGTAAAACATTTGCTTCAAGGTTTAGGAAAACCACTAAAACCTAAACATGTCAACTTGGTGCCTATAATTGTTTCTGTTAACACCTAGTGCTTGGGTTAGTAATGTATTACTTCTTATTGATCAGGTAGAAGGTAAACAACTCCTACGCTATCTGTTGCAGCAACTTCGTCGTAGTGTATATGTAAATTTGAACTGTTCCGTATTATACATTTTTGTCTTTGAGCACATGCCTCTTTTTTATTCGTATTATTGATCTAGTGAAATAGATACAACAACCTTGGAGATACAATTGCTTTTTTAATTTTTATCTATTTAATAAGAAAAGCACATTTTTACGTGATAATTAATTATTTTAGTCAACTGTTTTCTACTTTTATGTTATATTTGTGTGGTACAACTTTTTGAATAATATTTATTCAGTTGGTCTTGGTTGCTCTTAAGATCCTGCTACTTATAGCTTTATTACTAAGTTAAGGTAGGTGGTGCCCAGTTAGTTAACGAAAGTTTTGTGTTCTTTTTCTTACTGCAATTCTAAGCTAGTAACCAGTTTACCATAGAGACAGAAGATAAACAACAACTGATTCTGTACACACAGTGTACAGACCACCTACACAGGTTGAGTGTTTTATCGAACCACTACTCAGATCAAAGTGATGTTCAATACCCTGACGATGAAGGTCAAAAAATGTGTAAACCAAAGAATCTTCAATCGAAACTCAAACACCTGCGTAAAATCGCGTTAATTTTAATTTACCGGACTTTAAGTTACATACAGGTTACAGTTTTAATTAATAATTGTTCTTATAAAACAACAAATCAAATTTACATAATTCTTTTTAGGAGTGCTTCTGATAATTGAATTGTTACCGCACAAGTTAGTATCAAAAACTATATTAGTAGTTTTCATAAATCTTTGTAAAGGGGAATTTTGTAAATAGTTTGTCTTGCTAAGATTAAGAGAGAAAGGATTGGTAATGCAAAGGTTTTTAGATGGAACATTAAATTTAATCAGTTGTAAAAGAAAAGGACAACTTAGAACACCTTTAATCAGTTTATGAAAAAACAGTTGATCAATAAATATTCTTCGAGAATACAGTAAATTCATGTTAAGAACATATAAAAGCTGAAGGTAGTTTGATAAATGATGCTTGGTTTTGAAAGAGTAGAATCTTAGGAATCTGTGTTGCACTTTTTCTACTTTTATCATAAGGGTAGATTGGACAGGGGACCAAACAAGACTACAGTATTCTAATCGAGGACGAACTAAAGAGATATATAACAATTTTGTAGTATCTGGATTCGAAAATTGTGCTGAGCATCTGAAAATGAATCCTAATGTTTTAATTGCTTTGTTTCGAACGTTGTTTATATGAGTGGTAAAATTTAGGTTGTGGGTAAACGTCACTCCTAAGTCATTTATAGTATTTGTGTTTTGTAGGATTTTGTCAGCTATTGTATAGGTAAATTTAATAGAATTATAAATACGATAAAAAGAAATTGAAAAGCATTTTGATAAATTTAAATCCATTTCGTTTGACTGGCACCAACTGTAAAAAGAGTTTAGGTCTTGTTGAAGTAGATGACAGAAATTTTATGATTTTAAAAATTTTTTATGTCATCTGCAAACAGTAGAAATTTTGAATGCTTAAAATTTGTTTAATATCATTGATAAAAATAAGGAATAATAACTGAGCAAGATGAGCGCCTTGAGGAACGCCAGAGTGAACAGATATAAGGTACTCTTTGTATTGAACAAGTTGGGTACGGTTTGATATAAAACTATATATCCATTTCAGTAATGATCCGTAAATGCCAATTTTTGCTAATTTGTTTAATAGAGTATGTGATTAACACTATCGAATGCTTTTGCAAAGTCGGTGTATATAACATCCAGTTGGGTATTGTGTTCAATAGCCGTATAAATAAAATTTTGATATAGTAGTAGATTGGTATTGGTTGAACGATTTGGATAGAATCCATGTTGTTCGTCAATAATTTCATTTTTAAGTATCGGAAAAATAGCCGATGTAACAATTTTTTTAAAAAGCTTAGGTAGTACCGTTGATTAAAATATTGGTAAAGATAGTCAACCTTACGGGATTATGCGACCCCGAAATTTGTTCTAAACATCAGAGGTCGGTAGTATCGCTTTGTGCTAAGAAAATACGTCAATTGTATTGTAGAATTTACAGAACAGTATTGCCGATAAATGTGAAATAGAAAACTGTAATTTTGCTGATAGTTTATGCTAAGGCACGACATTGTTGCCAATGCATCATGCCGTTGATTGAAATATTGGTGCATTGAGTCAATGTTGACAAACAAACAAAAACATGCGTTCTACAATATACAAGAATTTATTGATTTTTGTCGACGTACTAATTAAATGTGTGTCCTTTGTTATATATTTTTTTCTATTGTCTGTTAATTGTTCAATGTAATAATATTTATTTGTATCTTTCTTACGTAAGGTTATAACAATGGTTATACCATCATGACAAACACATATATGTACAAAGATTGTATACATACACATGTGAATAAAGTTTATTATTATGAAAAAACCTGCAGATTTAAAAGTATTAATTTCGTAAAGAAATCGTTGAAAAACGTTCTCCCAAAAAACAATTTCTTTAAATACTTTTTGAAAATTCCATACTCATATATTTATTACATTAACATCGTTTATCCGTTGAAAATGTTTTAAAATCTATTAGGCTTACGCAAGTAAATTTCTAAATTTTGGTCATTGAAATTAAAATTTTTTTAACATAGAAACGCTATCCCTTTTTATGTTGGAACGAATGTTGAATTTTCTTATATTACAATCTAACGTACTCAACTGTTTGCATCTAAACAATATTATAACAAGCCTACTCATTTACTAAAGGTGTTGCTAAAAGTATGCAATTGTAGAATTTCTGACTAAGCCGATAAGGAATGTGACTCATAAACGATAATCCGGAAGACTCCTCGTAATACATTTGTTTCAATATCAACTTTAAGTGTACTTATATTTTAAGATATGATAAACGCATTAAAGAAGCATCTATGCAAATTTCTCAACAGCAGTGTGAATTCATGGTTCAGAGAATGCGACACTCATAAACTGTTAATTATCGATCAGTTGGTTAAAATAAAACTATATCGAACCTTAAAGTGGGAGGCTAATAAACATATTTCTAATAGCTATAATTACAGTGATGTCACAAAACCACACCGTAAAATAAGAATATTATCTGCATAAATAAGTGTAAATGTTTGGATATGTTTTATGTATAGCATTGTATTAGGTACGTTATTATTTATGTGTAAATTGTTTGTAAATTATTACTATTATTTTAGATCAGTTGGAATTGTAATTTTTGAAACAATGTTTATAATTAATGAGCTATTTTTACTTTAATTAAACTATTTTAATTCGAAACCATGATATTTTGATACAGTTTCAAAGAGTAAAATCCTAACTTTTTATCTCTACTAACAGATAACAAAGTGTCACTTGTAAATTATTTTTTCCCTCGGGAAAAAAGTGAGTACTATTTTTAACACCAAATTTCCTCAATAATTTTCTAATTCTATTGTAATATGATTTTCAATATTAAATCGTCATTTATTTCGTCACAGAATAGAGTATTATCACGCACCGCGTCGGGAGACAACACACCTCAAGCTAAAATCTAGTACTTTTATTTTTAGAAGTAATAGGAATAGGTTTTATTACCAAGTGAATTTAAATTTGAAGGTCTAGTGGAACCCACTTTCCCTAAAAAACACGGTAACTTGTTGCCTTTTGAATTGAAAAATTTGAAAACCAATTTTTATTTAAAATCCTTTTCAACTGAACACGTAAAAACAAGTAGATACAAAAACCAATAATTTTGCGTTTCTGAACTCTAGTGGTATTTCTCCCAGTATGTTCTACTTTATTCCTAACGAAGTTATTAAATGACAAACAAATGTCAACATTATTATTTGCAAGTTAAAAAATAAAGTGCAAGCATAATTTGTAAAATAATTGTTTCTTATTTATCTAACACCGACCAAACCAAACTGTTTTAACAAATAACGCTTCGCATGTATTTTAGTAAATTATTAAAAAAAAACATTGTCATTAAAATCCAAAATATGTATCATCAATGGTATTATTCATAAATGAAAAATTCGTCACTTTTAATTACTAGTTAATACGTTTACTAAATATTTGAAAACGTTGCAACATTGTATTGACAAAAGTAAATTTTACGGATTGTATGTTGCGCCATTTCAAGAATCGTACACATGATAACTTAGCGCTTCAGTACAGGTGAAAAAAGTAAACAAAAACGCAACCCAACATGCATATGTGAATTGCATCCGTGATCAAGCAAATACAAGCGGTTGACTATCTTTACCAATATTTCAATCAACGGCTCATTGTAAGTAAGAAATAACCTTGTTGAAACGTCACATTTCGGTTCACGTGTTGTTTTATGTTATTAATTTTTTTTGCTACTCGAATAAAAATAAAACTTAATAAAATGCATTTGATCGTTTCTATAGAAACAAAAACACTGACAAATTTTATGCAAAGAGTTTTAAGTCAAATGGGAGCATTTATGCACGAATGCGCCTAAATTTGTGTCACCAGAAGGACGCGCGTCTCCTAGATACCCGCATAAACAAAATTGACTGAAATGTCTTAACGTAGTAAAACGCGTGACAGACGCGGTACGCGTCGATTGTTTACAATCTGGAACGCCTTGTTTAAACCCGACTTAGAGAGATCTTTACAATAGTGCAAAAGTATATAGGGTCTCTCATTAAAAATTTTAAAGGTGGTATGACATGACCCAAAATATGACGTTTCAACAACGTCATTTCTTACTTACAATAGGCATAACTACCTACTGTTTATAACTGCCAAATTTCAATATGGTAGTTTAGATAGTTTTCGGAATATATACTGGCCACTGGCCAAAACCTCATAAGCTACCCTGTATAAATTACTGTTTATCAAAAACTATTTAAGATTCAATACATGTAGGGTTGCAGTACTAAAAATTTTTACTATTGTAGACTCATATTAGATTTTTATTTACTCTTCACTTCTACATTCTATTTGAATTTTAAAAAGAAGAAGAATAGCAGATTATTTTACTAGGAGTTAAACAATATAATTGTATAATTTTATAAAGGATTTTGTAATCAATCATTTATTGTATGTCAAGTTGTTGTTAAGGTAATAGATATAAAATAATTAAATACAATTGTCAATTAAATTTCGTCGTTTTTATTTAATTAATATAAAAGGCATAAAATTAGCCAAACATGTTTATTTAAAACATGAAAACCAACACAATTAACTGGTCCTTACGAAGCCAACGATATTTATATGTTTGAACCGCGCAATACAGTGACATCAATTTCTAACAAAAAAATCTGAAGTAATGATGTTTATGGAAGTCTTCATGTGCGGCGGGAACTGCATCATACCAGTGAGTGACGAATTCTGTACAATTCTGCAGTAAAGGTCGGTCTATTCCATTTTACCTATAGAATTGGTTAGACAAACTATAGAAATCCATTTACCGTTGTGTGTTAGAGGTTTTTGTCGTATATAATTCCATTTTTAACTTTTTTAACTCCCAAATTAAAATAATCCATCTTTGCCAATAAATCCATTCATAACCATGCATTGATTTTAATTATTTAAACTTTTTCATTAATTATTTCATTGATTACAACCTTTTTAATTAAAATACCGCTAAAATGTTTGAAGAAGACCAAACAAGGCAAAGAGCTAATTTAAAAAATTTAATTTTGCTTCGTGGTGTCTTAAAAGGTCAAATAACTCGGTTTTAAAACTTTACTAAACAAATTAATGACGAGAATTTATTACTTCCAAAACTCGTGTTGGATTACAAACTCGCCTAGAAACAATATGTAAAACATCATCTGATTATGAAAACATTCAAGGTCAAATTGAACAAATTTGTGTATCTTATGAATTTCCAGAAAAGACCTACAAGAAACGGAACGCGAAACTTCTGAAGAATCGTATTTTTCACTAGTAACTTGGGTTAAATTATTAATTGAGCAAATAAGTATTGCAAATACTTCTCCGCAATCAAATAACAATGAATCAAATATTTTCAAGCTGCAAACGTCCAGCATTAACAATACTCTCACAGAACCCAGATTGCCCCCTATTCCTTTACCTACTTTTTCAGGAACTTATGATACTTGGAGTAATTTTAAAGAAACCTTTGAAACATTAAATGATAAAAACATTCACCTTGATGAAATTGAAAAATTTTATTATCTTCAATCAAGTCTTAAGGGAGAAGCGGCACAAATAATAAATTCATTAGCAATCACTAGTGATAATTACAGTACAGCTTGGCAACTTTTAAAAGAGCTATTTGAAAACAATAAAGCAATCATTCATCCACATGTGAAATTTATATTTGATTTGTTCCTAATTAAAGAGGATTCTCATGTGCAGTTAAGAAAATTTTTAGATTCATTTCAATCTTAATCAAAGCTTAAATGAACCTGTGGAGAATTGGTGTACTCTCTCGTTAATCTATTAAATACTAAACTAGATTTAACAACCCGCAAAGAATGGAAACTTCATTCCAAAAATATTGATTCTCCTAGTATCCAAAATTTCATATCCTTTTTATCTGAAAGATGTGAATTTTTAGAATCAATCGATTTAAACTAAATATTGAAAAACCAGAAAAGAAAATTGAAAAACATTTTGAACACAAAACCTTATTTATTCAGAATCCTAAAATAAGTTGCTCTCTATGCAAAGATAACCACTAATTGTCTTCGTCCAGGACATCGCACGTCGGAATGTAAATCCAGCTTTGATTGTAAAGCATGTCGTGGTAAACACCATTCCTTATTACATTATAACAATCAATTCAATCAAAATAAGTTTATCAGTACCAGTTTTAACCAGCCTTCAAACCAAACTAATGTATCTCAATCTCGTAATCAATCTAATGCGCAAATGCATAAAACCTACCTGATATCCAACCAAATACTACTTCGTATAACCAATCTCAATCTAATTCATTTAATCATTCAGCTATACGTTCACAACCTTATTCACCTATACATGCACCACATACGCAACTGAAACGCACACTGAAACAACGCAATATTGCCTGTCCGAACAAGTTGCTTAATTTCGGCGATTTATATTGCCCGGCGATAATCCTGCATGTTGATCGTTTCATTTTCGAAGCAACATTCAGGCAATAAAATGCCTGATGATACTGCGGTTAACGTTAAATTTGTGGAATTGTCGAAAATATCCATGTCTTTATGATTTTACTCGTTCAGATTACAGCAAAGGCACGCGAAAGAAAAGGCATGGACAGGAGTTGCAAATGAAATAAAAGATTCTGGTAAATACTTTAAATTTTTAATTACTAGTATTATTCCAATATAATCATAAGGTGTGTCAACAGTCTAATATATTATACAGTGTAATTGCCTTGCCAAGGTAATGCATTTCTGCCTTCACAAGAACATCTTTCAACTGATTTCTCAACACGTATGATGCGGACTTATTATTATTGATGAATTGTTTGGAACAATTTGATTTGAAGTAATATTTTTTTATCTGAGGCAACGAAAACTTCCCTTCTTTGTGTTTGATAAAATTATGTAGAACGCATGCTGTTTATAACAGCTGTTGCTGTCTCCTTTCCACAA
This sequence comes from Abscondita cerata, assembly GCA_030710515.1. Classification (NCBI taxonomy): domain Eukaryota; kingdom Metazoa; phylum Arthropoda; class Insecta; order Coleoptera; family Lampyridae; genus Abscondita; species Abscondita cerata. Next base: position 50,307 of record JALBCR010001109.1, on the reverse strand, counting down.
TATATTGTTTTTGAAAAATTTCAAACTTAGCTACTAACATTCCAAAACCACATTCTACACTTTTTCTGGCTCTAGATAGTCTATAATTAAATTGTCTTTTCTCGTTGTCAAGATTTCTTTGGGGATAAGGACGCATAAGATTTTTTAACGGAAATGCTTTATCTCCCACGAAATAAAAAGGAAACTTTATTGTCGTTACGCATTGGTTGCGGACTTGGAATATTTAATTTTTCTTTCTAATAATTTTCCTAAAGCTGATGCGCAAATACAGCACCGTCACTATTTCTCCCTACTGCTCCTACGTCTATTGTGGTAAAATTCCATCAGCATCAGCACAGGCCATTAATACTATTGAAAAAAATATTTTATAATAGCAAGATCCAGTTTTTAGATATTTTTTTATTCGAAATTGCTTTCCGTCTATGGAACCAAGACAATTTGAAGATCCCATAATTCATAAAACGTTCAGCTTTTCTTCTCCAGTCTATCGCTGTTGGTACAGGCATATACAGAGGTTAAAGATATTGCCAAATTGCTTTAGTAGTTTCTCTAACTATGCTTCCTATAGTATTATCCCTCTCATATAAATATGAGATAATGCCTTGAATGAACATCCAGTAGCGAAATATCTGTAAAAATATGTTTGCATAATATAACAATTTAAACAACAAAAATATGTTGCAGTGGACATCAAGAAGGCTAAAACAAAGAAATAATCGCTTATTTTTCAATTTCAGTTGCTAATTGTAAAGAAAAATGGAAACATTTAAGAACCGCATTTTCTAGAAGCCTTAAAACCCACCATCGGAAAGTGGTTCAAACAAAATGGAAAAGATTACTATTTGAAAGATGTTATGCAATTTGTTTTGCCATTCTTAAAAACTACCCCACAGTCTGGTAATCTGCCTTCTACTGAAGATAATACCGAGATTTTTGAAGAAAATACCAGTGACTCTAACGTCAATGATGAGGAAGAATTTAGTAAACAACCTGAAACTAAACAGTTGTTACCTGAGAAGCAAAGTACAGAAAGGGCCTGTAGTATATTGTGCCTGAGGCAAGCTGCAGCTCTAATGTTATCGACGATCGTATCACTAATACACCTGCAGCAAAAAAATGCGAACTTCCAAAGTAGGAAAGAACACAGCCGACCAATCTATCAAGGACTACATCAAATTTAAGACATCAGTGCAAGAAAAGAGTAATCCTGATCTCGATTTCTTTAAAAGCTTGCTACCTGACATGGAAAATGACAGATTCTCAAAACGTCTATTTAAGAGAAGAATACTTGAACTAATTGATACTATTTTGGGCGACTTTCCCCAACAGAATGTACAAGTCTTTACCTCTTTAAGACTCTGTACCACTTTCAGTCCTCTTCAAATCAGTACAGCTCCACCACTTCAATACACCAGTTTCATGAAAATAATGAAAGTTATAATATACAAAGCTTAGATAATGCAAATGATGTACGTAGTTTCATTCACAACTTCAATGTCTGAATAATATATCCATGTTTTTTTTTATAATAAAGTTTCTTACCTCAATGTAATTAATAGTTTTTCTATTGGTTCAATAGCCACTCTACAATTTGTATCACGTTTTGTAATATAAGGGCCAATCCATATTTAAAAGGCATTTAAATGAGTCTGGATTCATTCGGTAACAATTCTGAAATTTTACTGGATGTTGTTCCAGTTCTTTTATCCAAATGGTTGCGCTATGACACCTCAATTCCACTAATGAAGGGTGAATCCAAGGCCTTCGTTTTCTTCCGTACGAAGATATCACCAAAATATTATAATATCATCATCACTGTCACTATTCGACATTATTCACAAAAATATTCTGTTTCTTACTTGTGTTGCTTTGATGTGAGACAAACGTTCAATATTATTTCCTGTTGTTTATCGCCTGTAGCTTATTGCCTGTTGCTTCAGTGTGCGACCCGCCTAATAAACATGGAGGCAATATGATACCTAATTCTTATACTCATGATACTTATACAATGCAACTAAGCAGCTACTTATGTGCCCAAAATTTGCATACCCAATGACTTTCATATAATTTTTCTTGCATCGATCAAAAACAAGATTCATTTATACTTCTGTCAACTGCACTTATACATATTTATGACAAAATAACAAACTTATTTTGTGTAGAGCTATTATTGATAATGGTAGCCAATCAAATTTTATAACAACCAATTTATTTCATCAACTTGGTTTATCTTATACTTCCACTCAGACACAAGTCTCAGGAATTAACCAACATGCAACCTGTATTTTAAAAATAGCAAATATAAAATTAAAATCCTTACAAACCGATTGTTCATTTAAAATGCCTGCACTAATAATTGATAAAATAACCGAGGTTACTGCTCAACATCCTCTTAATCTTTCTGAAATGTACATTCCCGATAACATAAACCAAGTTAATTTTACAGGCCCGCAAAAGTGGATGTGCTTATAGGTGCTGGATCATTCTTTAATATAATTGGCACAAAGCAAATAAAAACAGGAAAAAATAAACCTATATTTCAATAAACCAGACTTGGATGGATCATCACCGGATTCGTACTATTCAATTTTTTAAAAATACATACCTCAAATTTATTAGCTTTTGCCGATGAGCATTTTTTAGAACACTTTTGGAACACAGAGGAAAATCTAGAAATTACTTCTAAGAAGAATATGAATGTGAAGAACATTTTAAGAATAGAACTGTTCGAAATAAATCAGGACAATTTATTGTAAATCTTCCTTTGAAACCAAACGTTTTAATATAGGTGAATCTTTAACTCGGATATTTAGCAGTTATGGGGTTAATTTAAATAAATTTTGCTCAAATAATTAGTATGTTTTTAATGATTTATTCAGCAATCAGCAAACTAATGAAAATTTTCTAATCGTTGAAAGTTCTACCACCAAAACTTTAGGCATATGCTGGCATCCTCATTATGACAAATTTGTTTACATTTCTAACTTAACTTTTACCTTTTGCACAATAACTAAACGAATTATTCTTTCACTAATTTCTTAAATATTTGATCCTCTGGGCTTACTTGGTCCTATGATTGTTCAAATTAAGATATTACTTCAGAAATTATAGATTCTTAAATTGACTGGGATGACCTTATACCAACAGATTTGTTTAAAATGTTGAAAAATGTCATTAACCATCTTAATGTTGTAGATAAATTTATTATTCCCAGACAAGTCACTATTAAATATCCCAAACCGTTGATTGAAATATTGGTAAAGATAGTCAACCTACGGGATTATGCGACCCCGAAATTTGTTCTAAACATCAGAGGTCGGTAGTATCGCTTTGTGCTAAGAAAATACGTCAATTGTATTGTAGAATTTACAGAACAGTATTGCCGATAAATGTGAAATAGAAAACTGTAATTTTGCTGATAGTTTATGCTAAGGCACGACATTGTTGCCAATGCATCATGCCGTTGATTGAAATATTGGTGCATTGAGTCAATGTTGACAAACAAACAAAAACATGCGTTCTACAATATACAAGAATTTATTGATTTTTGTCGACGTACTAATTAAATGTGTGTCCTTTGTTATATATTTTTTTTCCATTGTCTGTTAATTGTTCAATGTAATAATATTTATTTGTATCTTTCTTACGTAAGGTTATAACAATGGTTATACCATCATGACAAACACATATATGTACAAAGATTGTATACATACACATGTGAATAAAGTTTATTATTATGAAAAAACCTGCAGATTTAAAAGTATTAATTTCGTAAAGAAATCGAAAAACGTTCTCCCAAAAAAACAATTTCTTTAAATACTTTTGAAAATTCCATACTCATATATTTATTACATTAACATCGTTTATCCGTTGAAAATGTTTTTAAATCTATTAGGCTTACGCAAGTAAATTTCTTAAATTTTGGTCATTGAAATTAAAATTTTTAACATAGAATTGAATTTTCTTATATTACAATCTAACGTACTCAAACTGTTTGCATCTAAACAATATTATAACAAGCCTACTCATTTACTAAAGGTGTTGCTAAAAGTATGCAATTGTAGAATTTCTGACTAAGCCGATAAGGAATGTGACTCATAAACGATAATCCGGTAAGATTATTTTAAGATATGATAAACGCATTAAAGAAGCATCTATGCAAAGCTTAATGATTATCTGTTTATTTGTTACAATGAAAATAACATGCACATTCGCTTGCAAATACCAATAGAACAAGGGAATTGTGAAAAAGATAACGACGAGATACTATATGGTATAGATGAACAATTTAACACTAACTATGAGGAAGAGGATAACAAAATTGGGACAAATGAAAGTGTAGAAAATAATGAAACAAAGAGATCGTCTAGGAACCTGTCTGGAGAACAAAATCAATGAAGACAATGTCGTAATTAATAGTTCTTTAGAATCTTGTTCAGTGTCGTATGTTGCGGGTTATTTAAGTCACTACATATATAAAAAGTACATTGTAATACGTGTAAGGAAATGCTAACAGTTAACGACTCAAGTGTTTTCAATGTGAACGAATCATTAATTCTATATAAAGATTACAGCAAATCTGATGGAATTAAATACTTACACAGACCATCACCCGAATTCTCAAAATTTGTGTTTTTTTATTGAAACTCAATGAACTTTTCTCAGCAGTGTGAATTCATGGTTCAGAAATGCGACACTCATAAACTCATTAATTATCGATCAGTTGGTTAAAATAAAACTATATCGAACCTTAAAGTGGGAGGCTAATAAACATATTTCTAATAGCTATAATTACAGTGATGTCACAAAACCACACCGTAAAATAAGAATATTATCTGCATAAATAAGTGTAAATGTTTGGATATGTTTTATGTATAGCATTGTATTAGGTACGTTATTATTTATGTGTAAATTGTTTGTAAATTATTACTATTATTTTAGATCAGTTGGAATTGTAATTTTTGAAACAATGTTTATAATTAATGAGCTATTTTTACTTTAATTAAACTATTTTAATTCGAAACCATGATATTTTGATACAGTTTCAAAGAGTAAAATCCTAACTTTTATCTCTACTTAACAGATAACAAAGTGTCACTTTTCGTAAATTATTTTTTCCTCGGGAAAAAAGTGAGTACTATTTTTTAACACCAAATTTCCCTCAATAATTTTCTAATTCTATTGTAATATGATTTTTCAATATTAAATCGTCATTTATTTCGTCACAGAAAAGAATAGTGTATTATACACGTATTATCCGCACCACGTCGGGGAGACAACACACCTCAAGCTAAAATCTAGTACTTTTATTTTTAGAAGTAATAGGAATAGGTTTTATTACCATGAATTTAAATTTGAAGGTCTAGTGGAACCCACTTTCCCTAAAAACACGGTAACTTGTTGCCTTTTGAATTGAAAAATTTGAAAACCAATTTTTATTTAAAATCCTTTTCAACTGAACACGTAAAAACAAGTAGATACAAAAACCAATAATTTTGCGTTTCTGAACTCTAGTGGTATTTCTCCCAGTATGTTCTAATTTTATTCCTAACGAAGTTATTAAATGACAAACAAATGTCAACATTATTATTTGCAGTTAAAAAATAAAGTGCAAGCATAATTTGTAAAATAATTGTTTCTTATTTATCTAACACCGACCAAACCAAACTGTTTTAACAAATAACGCTTCATGTATTTTAGTAAATTATTAAAAAAACATTGTCATTAAAATCCAAGATATGTATCATCAATGGTATTATTCATAAATGAAAATTCGTCACTTTTAATTACTAGTTAATACGTTTACTAAATATTTGAAAACGTTGCAACATTGTATTGACAAAAGTAAATTTTACGGATTGTATGTTGCGCCATTTTTACAACGGTGGAATAAATTGAACTATTCTATTTCAAGAATCGTACACATTATAACTTAGCGCTTCAGTACAGGTGAAAAAAGTAAACAAAAACGCAACCCAACATGCATATGTGAATTGCATCCGTGATACAAGCAAATACAAGCGGTTGACTATCTTTACCAATATTTCAATCAACGCCCAAACATATTATATACATGATTTCTGTAATGCTTCTATAAATGCATTGTATACTGTTAAATCTACAAATAAAAATAATGAAATATCTTGTAATTTACTGTGTGCAAAGAGTCGTGTCGCTCCATTAAAGGGAATTTCTTTACCCTGTATGGAATTAAACGGTGCATTAACACTGCCTAACTGGTCAAGAAGGTGACAGAATCTGTTAGCATGCCTATACAAAATATATTTTATTATACAGATTCTACCATTGTCTTAAATTGGCTATCACTAGAACCACGAAACTTTTAAAAACATATGTTTGTAACGTAGTAAAAAATTCAAAATTATATTAATATTAATAATTGGTTTCGTGTATCGCCTGAAAATAATCTTGACGACATCATAAGTCTAGGCATTAATCCCGAAATCTACAGTTCTATCTATATGGTAGAATGGTCTTTCCTTTTTACCGAATCAACAGATTTCTGCTTCTCAAAAATTACATTACTCATATTAGCCATTACCAACGTGCAAATACCTCCAGCACTCTTGAACGTAACAAAGGTCCGTTGTTTTAAAACACAATTTATCAAACTTCTGATTTATTATCCATAACAAACAGATTTTCAAATTTGACTACTCTAATTAATGTTTTAACTTATTGTTTTCAATTTATTCGCAACCTAAAATTCGACAAATGTCATCGTACAATCGGTACATTGATTACAGACGAACGTAAAAGTTGCTTAAACTTTTTGATAATTTTAATTCAAGGGCAATCTTTTAAGGAAGATCTTCAAAATATAAAAATGAAATCGAAAGTCAAACCTCATAGTAACTTAAAGGCTCTTAATTCATTTATCGATAAACTCGAATTTACGAGTAGGAGGTCGATTGATGAATCATCAACCTTACCATATGAAACAAAACACCCGTATATTATTACCTTCTAAACATCATTTTACAAAACTAATCATCAAGCAAAACATGTACGTAATCTTCACGCTGAATTAATCAACTTCATCCTTTGTCCGACAAAAATTTTGGCCTATAGCTGGAAAACGCGAAGTCAAAAACATTATTCATAATTGTATTATTTGCTATAAACAAAACCCTAAACCATTATTCAATTAAACGGGAAATCTTCCAAAATACCGTATTGAACCTTTCTAGAGCTTTTTAAACGTTGGTGTAGATTACGCTGGACCATTTAACCTAAAGTATTCAAAATTGAAAAAATCGAACAATTATAAAAGGATACATTTGTTTATTTGTTTGCCTTAGAACGCGTGCAGTTCACTTAGAACTTGTTGGTGAGCTGACAACCTCAGCCTTTTAAATATGCTTAAACGATTTGTTTCTAACGCGGTTTGTGGCAAAACATTTTAATTCAGACAACAGGTCAAATTTTGTTGGAGCACAGATCGAGTTGTCTACCATTTTTAGGATTACTAGACGTCACAGATTCAAAATTATCTCAAAATAATTCCTTTAAATGGCATTCCATTTTTGCTCGTTCCCCACTTCGGTGGTGTGTGGGAATCCACAATAAAAACATTAAATATTATTTACTCTCGTATTTCTAACGACAAAAATCTTTAACTTATAAGGAGTTTTATAGTTTGTTGGTCCAAATCGAAGCGGTATTAAATTCTCGACCAATTACGCCTTTGGGCAATGACCAAATGACATGCAAGCATTAACTCTGGACATTTTCTCGATTGACATCCATTAAACATGTCATTCCTGAAATTGATTTAACATCTACACCGAAAAATTACTTAAGTCGTTACCAACATTTGAAAAATGTTACAGCACTTTTGAAGCGTTGGTCGACAGAATATCTTCACACTAGACAACAAGATTTACAGACGTATAACGTAATTTATAGGAAATAAGGTGTTTAAAATAAATATTTATAAATAAAATATGATATATGAAAGTATACGTCACACAATTTTTAAGAAATAGTTTAGGTTATTGTAGTTTGTTATTTTAAAATTTGCAGTTGTTTATCATACATTGAATTTTTTTTACTAAATATGCCAATATCTCGAAAACTGTCAAGCTTAAGTGCCTGATATACATATACTTTCTTTACAATTCGTCTAAAACGCTTCATTCTTTTAAATTTACCTTTTTTTCATCGGAAGTAAGTGTGTAAAGTTTTCGTTAAATATTGTGCAATCCTCTACTTTCCGTGTATAAAAATAAATTAAGAATTACTTGATTTGTATAAACATTATTTTCGTTATTGTTATCTATTTTAACTCTTTAGCAATAATGTTAAGACAATCAAATAAGAAGCATTAAAAATTTTCATTTAGAAAATTATTTCTTGTAACTATAAGCAACAATTCATAGCATTCTCAAGATAATGAAATTAACATTTTTTACATTTTTAACTCAATGTTGAATACTATTTAGAATTGTTTTCAGGCAAATATTTTTATTTTAAAGAATACGTACCATAAAAAGATCTTTAATCTAGAAGCTTAAGTGGTTTTCAGCTTCTTATGTCACTTCAAGTAAGTTACAGTCCTTTTGTGAACGTCAACCAGCTGTCAGAATTTTTGAAAAGAATTTGTATCTTGAAACAGTAACATATAAATGTGCTTATTAAATGATTCAGAATTATGATTACCATTTAAAAATATAAAAATATGCATAGTGTTTTATTTAAAATAACAAATGAACAGCGACTTCCGGTATAACAGGAAACGCTAGAAATCTGAAAATATTTTGGATGAATTGGACCTAATCAATAATACCTGATTCTAGATTTTCAAATTTTCGGGAAGACACTCTGTGTCCATTTGAAAAAAAGAAACTTTTCGTCCACCGCGACTTTTGTGACCGCCCTATACTAAATTTATTGCAATAGCAAAAATAATTGACAGGTTCGATCAATTTTCGTCTAAGAAATTTGTTGTAGTTGCTACGGTAACGAAGATATTTGCTGTAACATTGAATTTGGGGACACCTTGTATATAAAATTAAAATACCGTTATTTTTTTGAAACTCATATTTGTTACCAAAAATATTTATCTTGTTACTGGTCCTTAAAAGTTGCTACGGTTAATTGAAGAAAAGTAAGTTTTGCCGGCAGCCGAAGAGTAGGGCGTGGGTGAGAAAAAGGATCCACCGCTTCTTCAGAACTGTCTTGATTTAATCCGAGGGCGCCATAGTCCTAATGCGTGGATACAAACCTGCTTCCGAACTAAAGAAACAGACGCAACAATCAACCGTAACAAATTAAAGGAGCAATAAATACAATAAAGAGAGAGAGACACAAGTAACCTACAAAACGTTATATTTAATAACACACCATAAAGAAGAAGGAACAGAGCACAATTTAAATATATCCACTTACAACGTAAGTTAATTCTACGAAGCGTATTCGTTCGTACCCATATATATAGTCGTACACAAAAGAAGGAAAAAAAATATAAGATTAATAGCAAGTTAATAATTTATGCGGTACGCCACTGGCGTTATTTAATCTAGACAAGATGGCGACGTAACCACACCCGCACAATACGAAGGTGTATTTAGTGTTCGCAGTTGCAATATTTAGCGTTAAAAAAGTATCGGAGAGTTAGGTGTTTCCCCAAAAGAGCGCTCTTCCGTGGTCTTACCCTTATACTCTAAAAATCCCCAAGCAATGGTGGGTAAATGAAGCAAGTTCGCGCCTTTACGGTACACATTCGTTTACAGATTGGGCAAGTATATGCGCCACAACAAGTTAATTAATTATATTGTAGTGAATTAACAAAAAATATAAATACGTGAACAAATACGTTTCGAGTTCCAAAGATTTAACTGCACTTAAGGTGCCAAGACAAGTTGTACTTATTTAGGTGTTACGCTTGAGACGTTTTCGGTAGCAGTGTGACGTCCCGGAGATGGTTTGTTTTCAGCGCAGAAGTATAATTAGAAAAATCTGACCTTATGTTGTAGATAGAGGTTTACGATGTTGACACACAGGAGAAGATACAGATATGTGGTGTCGGTTCCAGCTGCGGCGACCCCTAATTTCGGTAGGATGTCCCGTACTTCAGCAATCTTAACAGCAAACCCCAAGTATGCGACACACGCAGCGACAAGACAATAAAAGGTAGAAAGAGATCCCACGATGAATTTAATCAGCCAGGTAATTGGTTTTGTTTAGGCCAAAAGAACCTTTAAAGCCGAGTAATTTTAATCCCGGAGTAACTCTAATCCCGGAGTAACTAATCCCGGAGTAACTCCTTATCTGAAAATTATGCACGGTGTAACGTTGAAGAAGCCATGAAGAATATTTGTCGTACCTGAGTGCAATCGAGCGACCATTAGAAGAAATTAGTACACGCATCCGTCCTAAGATAAACTTCAGAAAATCGAGTAATCAATCCTTTCCCCAGCTAAAAATATACCGCTATACATTGAAAGTTTGCAGGGTCCTATACATACCACTAGAAAATTTGACGGAATTACGATTAAGCACTCAGATGAAGGCAAATTTGAATTTCACGTAACACGACGTGATAGTAGTTGTTACAAGGCGGAAATTGAAGATCAGCCGAAAATGTATTGGCCAATTAGGACAACGCGGAAGTTGAATTCTGGGAATTAAATCCCAAAAATTTTCGTTAAGGAGCGAACACGGAGAAATGTCGCGTTTACACCTCGACTCCGTGTATTGTGTGTTGCCTAACTCACAGTGACCGTTACAAATTAATGGTGTATTTAATCAACAAAGTATTTTAAAAATTGACTGTTTTTGGTACTACTGTAAGTCGATAATAACTGGCGTTATTTTTTAAATTGAACACCCTATATATTATACCTTATTTGACTACATTATTGAATTTAATACTAGATTTCTAGATATTGAAATATTTTTTTATAAACAAAGGAAAGGAACACCAACTGCAGCGTCTATTCAACCAACAGAATCGATATCGCTGATGATGACAGCTTAGCTGTTGAAACACGTGTCCGAGTAAAGTTTTTGGTGCAGTTTTTGGTGTTTTTCTGTTGGTTATTTTTTTATAAATTGGAACGTTGTTATGGATGCTCTTGTATGCAAGGTGTTTTCTATTACATTTTCGAGAGTGTAACGTTAAAAGTGTTGTTGATAGGAAGTCTTCTTTGTTTAATCTTTATTTAATTCTGTTCCTGATTCTCGAATAATTGTATTCTATTTAATTTTCGTTTTAGTCAATAAATCAAAGATCGAAACAGTAGGTATTTTTTTACAAGCTAAATGAGCATTCCGTTTTGTACCTACAACCTTTCAATTTTTTTTGTGTAACAAAAACAGTTGTAAATGGTAATCTTACTTAATCATCCATTTATGCCTTAAAGTCTTTTATTATACATTAGTTTGTCAATTTTTATAAAACTGTGAAAATTAAAGTTGCTTTTCTTTAATTAATGTGTATTAAAAACACACAAACAAAGAAAATATAGCAAAGTATCTACCTATAACATAAAGTGTAATAATAATCTTACTAATACGAGTCATTCAATGGAAAAAAGTGAACTTTAATAGCAATAATGACATCCCGGATTTAATTAAATTTCTTTTATGAACCAAGTTCAATACTTCAGAAGTTTCAAAAACAAGTCAAGATTAAAAAAGTTAAGGTAAAATACAAACCTCTTGTGCAATTCTAAAGATAATTATATTTTTCAATCACGAAACTGGAGTATATAGTTTAGCTTCTATTAATAAATAAACTGTATTCATTAAATTGTAGTTCTCTGTTGAAGTATTTTCATGTCAATTTAACTGAAAAAAGAATCAGCGAAAATCTACTCAAATATTTTTTATTAATTACTGCTATACATCTGGTTTTAAATCCGTGACAGATTCACACGCTCGAAATTGGCATATTTAATCTTTAACTCCACAGTTTGCATATTAAATCACTTTAAATATATCACAACTAATATTAATTTGTTAATTTATTATAAACTAGAAAAATCTCTGTGTGTAAGATATTGTAATACATTTTTCCAGAAATCGTCTTGGAAACAATATTTCCTGCATATTTTCTTACGCGCAGGAAAATTGAATTTTCCAGACTAGTACCTTAAAAGACTTTTCACAAGACACAATATAAAAGATACTTAAAAAAGATAATTTATTCAAAAACCATTAATTAGAAATATTAACATAAATTTTAAAACTTGATTCCCGAGAGTGATTTATGTAGAACTTTCAAATGTTCAGTAAAAGTCCTAGTTAAAATCTCATTGCCGGCAAGGATGATTCGACGTTACACCGTGTCGTATGACCGAGCCGTCCCGCGGACTGTTTATACTAATAAACGTATGAATGAGTTTTGAAAGTATGACTTTTCCAATGACGTTCTTTTGTTTTAGCAAAAAATAATTTAAGTAGTTGTTTGCAGAAACTTTTCTTCTGTAAAAGATTCTTATCTAGTTACTAAGGTAAAAGTATACTTTAAAATGTTCTAAAATAAGTTATTCAAATTCAAACTTTTTTTTAGATCTCATAAAAACTATTATACGGCTGATGGAATGTATAACTCTTGGGCCAATTCTTGACGAAAAATCTTAATTTTAAAATGACAAATATAAATTAATAACTTAAGAAAAACATAAATAAAAAAATTCAAAATTTATTCTTCCTCAGTTGAAGACGACCTCATTCAAATAGCTCAATATTAGCAAACTAGCTGTTTTTTAATCAAACGAACTTTTTCAATTTCTAATTTCAGAATTTTGTTTTTAATTTTGAATTATAATAAGAATCATATTTAAAAGAAGTTTTTCTGCATCTAATTGATGCGTAACAGTTAATTTTTTTAATTTACAACGTAACAAAAAACAAAATGAGATAATTTTTTGCTGATTTTGTTTCAAATAAAATTATTAAATATTAATTTTATAAAATAAGATGGTGGTTCAAATATGATCGAGACAAATGCCATAGATGGCGCATGTATGTTTCCAAAGGTCGTGGCTTGAGTATGTGATAGTTAGGTCTCTTACGAACAGTGTGGCTTTGTTTTTGTCGGAGCACGTGTTTCACGCGTGTGCTACGACCATGAGTGAACGTCAAGTGCCGACTGCCGTTACCGCATCATTCGTTTTTTAGTGGAGAAGACCTTAAACACGGATATTTTTGTGCGTTTGCAAAAGCAGTTCGTTTTGTAGAGTGCCTGAGTAAGGCTGCCGTGTTTAAATGGGCCAAAGCATTTAAGGATGGCCGTAAAACCGTCGAGAATGAGCCGCACCATAGTCGATCGCGAACCAGCGTCACACCAGACAACATTCACCGCGTAGAACAACTCATTTTGAGCGACCGTAGAATGAATGTTCAAGACATTTCGGCTGAAGTCGGCATCAGTATTTGTAGTGTAGAGTCTATCATCCACGAACACCTTCAATATCGCAAAATAACGGCGCGATGGGTTCCTAAACTGTTGAACTTTGAGCAAAAATTCACGCGGTTGGAAGTTGGTCGCCGCTTACCGACGCGATACGAGGCGGAGGGGAACGATTTTAACGCTCGCTCACTCGAAACGAAGGAGCATTCCAGCGTCGAAGTGCGATTCTCCTCCAGGAAAACGCGTGCTCCTCATACCGTGCGTCTCTTTACACTCGATACACATCGAAATTCAGTTGGAAGGTAGTGGAACACTCCCTACAGTCTCGGATTTATCGCCCCGCGACTACCACACATGTTTGGACCACTGAAAGAGGCCTTTCGGAGGTCAAAAAGTTCAACACCGACGACGAAGTAAAGGGGTTCAAAAAGTGCAATGGCTGTCCGAGCTGCTCGGGTGAATTTTTTGGATACCGGCATCAAAAAACTTCCGGAAAGGTGAAACAAAATGTATAAATATTGAGAGGGAATTAATCAAGAAAAAATTATTTTTGTCGTAATTTTTTTTTTTAAATAAACGGTTAGTAGCATTTTGTCTCGACTCATATTTTAGAACCACCCGTAGAAAACGTAACTGTTTATATTATCTCATTATAAACAAGGCATTTTAATCAACAACTGATAAACGCAGCCCAAGTTTGTGATACCATTCTCGGGTGGTGTTTTAAGTTGTTTAAACTCTTTTAGATTGATTGGGGTGGAGATAAAATTTAACTCTGTTGCTACGCTTACGTGAGGTAACCAGCACGTCAACCGTGCCAGGTTCAACGGAAGGTAGTGATTAATCAGATTTTTAGAAAATGATGCTATTATTAATAAATTTCAATGTTCATATACAATAAAAATGTGACGTAAATTACGTTGGTTTTATGGAATATGCTTTTTAGTTAACCTACATTATTACTTTGTGCAAGTATGAGTTATTTTTGTTTAGCTGAGTTTTTTTTTATACTGCATCGCACTTGCTGCACAATTACTACTAGGTTAAATTAAGTACAATACATTTTATATGTTTAAATTAACTTAAACATTCTGCCCACTTTCAATGTCAGAATGGGATCTCATGTTGAAAGATTGAAGTTCGATGATGTCTGTAGTTACTGTTTTCACGTCTGATCTCGTTTGTGTTTGCCTAAGCCGTCTTTTTTTGACCAATACAAATGTAATAAAATTCCGTTAGTGATGCTGCTAGTTGTTACGGGAATGGTGTCGCAAGGATGCCGACGTTGATTCTTGCAAGTCGAGTTGAAGATTTTCTTCTGCCGTAGAATATTATTGGTGTCGTGTGTGGGTCGATAAATAATGTTCCAAGATGTTATTAATAGGTATATACATGCCTTGGAGTAGCTTGGGATAACTGAAACACTGCCTTTTGATGGGCTACCAATATGCTTTGTTTTGTTAGAAGGTAGCAGTCTTGAGTTATTTTAATGATTCCGGTCTGATTTAAAATAATATCTTGTCTTTCTCCTTTGCAATTGAGTGCTATCTTGGTAAGACAGAAGTGATGAATAGCCAAGTGTTGAGCATGTGGAGCTGTTTCCATAATATTTCGTCAGTTTATTTTCTCCTTTAACTCTGCCCTTAACCGGTTCTTGATCTCTGGTAGACTTTGTCAATAATGCAATTCGGACTTGTTTCGAGATTTCTTATCACTGTTAGAGAACAAATAAATTTGTTTTTTGATACAAGTATGCAGTTTTTCAATTCGTTGTCATTCATTGTAAAATATAATTGGAAGTTGTAGTCGATAGCTATTAACTCTTTTGTCGGCCAAGAAATTCCATTTTCTATTTTTACTGGAATTGGTGTAACTTGTATAATATTGTAATCTGAGATGCCGATTATTAGAAAACATCCATAAGTATGAAAATAATCTTCATGCTTACCCATAGTTACTGATTGGCATGGGAGTAAGCATATAACATTGTAGGTTATGTGTTAGCTTGGAGTTGGCTTGTTCAATAATGTTGCTGATTTGAGTAAACGATAAGATATCTATGAGTGACCCTTGCCGCGATGGATTCTTAAACAGTCTTTGTAAAACTTGTTCACTCAGACATGAAGTTGATGCGACTTGGATAAATGTGCTTATTTTTTGTTCTCATCAAGTGTCATGAACTATTTCTTTCTATTTTTGTTGAAGGCATCAATTTCTTCATTTAATTCCTCCAATTTGTTATTAATTTTTTATTTTTTTGTTATTGAATGATGCTAATGCAGAGAATATCAATTTTGTTTGCTGGTTTGATGTTTTGATTAACTCCTGGTGATTCTGCTTCAAAGACTGATGTTGGTGTAAACTTCGTCGTTATCTCTAAAGATTGATGTTAATAAGTCTCCTAGTAGTCCTCGCTTGTGGCGTTTTTGATTTACAAGTTGAATATCGGTTTATATCCATTTAAATTCATTCTCTTGTTTTGTGAAATGGTGTGCTAACGTTTTCAGTACTGGGTCCCATCTGAAAACGATTTTGTTTCTTTGCAAAAATATTGGAACTGCTTTTTTACTGAGAATACCTTTGTTGCATCTGTATGGAGTCTGGCTTTTTAGAATTTCACTATTGAGTTTAAAATGTTCCTCATTTGATGTTTGCCAATCATATGTGTTCTAATATATAGCCCTCGGTTGTGACATTGTCTCGAATGCTCTGCTCAACTGTTATAAGGTATACATGAGAAATTGTATGAGATAGATTGTGGTATAGTTTTATAGGTAGGTTCTTTTTGTAATTTGTAGTCAGTTTCCTGTACATAGAAAGCCTTCTATAGAAGCTGGATGTATAACCAAAGAACTAAATTATTCTATAGTCGACGATTTCGACAACTAGATGTGTTATTCTTCATCGGGATGTACAATACTAGTTCTTTTTTATGTTTTTGTTTTTTATCTTTAAAAACAACATTATCCAATTTAAAATCCGAACAATTACAGGCATTTAGAAAATAATTTAACATAAAAAACATGTTCAACATACAATTATAAAACCAGTCTGGTTACTGGTACTTTTTGCATTGTACCTTAGACATTTGATGCATTTGTTAATATAACTGCTAACTGCCTTCTTCCCATTTGTTATCCAATATTTCCTTTGTATATACGCCCGTGCTGCTTAGTTGGTAGAATTTAGAGAATTGTGGTGAGCATTTCTTATAATAAGTAAGGTGAGATAACTCGAGTGACGTAGAATTATTGGATGTTTTTTGTTGTATGACATCAGTGAATTTTCTAGCCTTCCTCCGACTCGAAGAATGTTGTTTTCGTCCAAAAACGGGAACAGACTGATTAGTTTGCTGTTTTCGTTTACGTGATGATGATCTTGGATGTTTCTTATTTACGCATTAAAAAAAATATTCTCTGTGGCTGGTATAACTCGCTGATAATGTTGCCTTCATTTTTCGTACTGTTAGTTCCCAATTTGTCTTTTTCCTTTTTTCAAGTTTGTAGTAAACCTCTTACTGTATGACAGTACTCTGATAACTTTGTTTAGAGTTGAAAACGTCTGATGAGCTTCCTTTATTCTTATTTTGTATTATGTGACACAATACTTTTAAACCTACTTGAATTGTTTGTGTTTTTGTTGAATTAGCCATTGTTTTTTGTTGGTAATCTGTGTAAGACCTGACCACCAGATGGTGTCGTTTTTATTTTGATGGATGCACCTGAGAGATATTGCATCTGCAAGATTATCCTCTGAGTGCACATGCCTCCAACTTTCTATTGGTAATAACTTGTTTATAAAGTAAAGGTGAAGTAGTACATAAGGAACAACGTAGTAGGTAGAGTAAAAAGTGCATCTTCCTTTTATTAAATTTTCTATAATATTACTATAGTTTTAATACCTTAGGTATCATTTTCAAATATCAAATAATAGGTACTATAGTCCGTTCAGTCTCATCTGGCGGTTATAGGATTATAGTGTAGGACGTTCGTTTTTGTGTTCATCGTTATAAATCACGCCCTTAAAATACTTTCCATTCTATGCTATAGAAAAGAGAAACAAAGATAGTTATACACTGTCTCAGAGATAGTGTGTGCTATTCTTGACAGTGTATTCAAACTTGATTTTTAATAACTAGGTAATAGAGTCCAATTTTGAATGACCGACGAATTGTCTACATCTTACAAATAATCCAGAAGTTCTCAAAATTTACTCGATTTTTACTCCACATCATAGTATACGATGGGAAGTTATGCGACGATTTCTAAACCGAAAATTTTAACCCCTTTTTTTTCACTTTTTCCGACGAAGTAGAGTTAGTATGTTACAAAGAAGCAAAAAAATTTTGTTTTTATGCCGACCGGCCGTCCGCACGTATGTAAACAAGATTCCGGCTAAACCACAAGTCCGATTTTCATGAAACTTGGCATGTAGATGTTATTTATAAATGCCCAGATCTGATTAATTTTTGGGCCTAATCCATCCAGCCAAAAGGGTACATCACCTACATAGACTTTCTTATTTCTAAGGAGTAATTACTGAGATATTTGTTGTCACGTGACATTAATAGTTTTAATTATATAGTGAAAGTACTCTTTATTTTGAAATTCCATAACATTAATAGGTGTAATTATAATAATGCCATTCTAGTAATTAAGTATCGATTGCTGTGATTATTCTTGTTATTATTATTTATTGTTAATTGTTAGTTGTTGGTGTAACTTATACAAGTGCGGTTGATTTAATTCAAAATTTTGCAAGATGCCAAAGAAGTTGACAAAACAATGCCGTGAGTTAGTGCTAAACGTGTTTGACTATTTTTCTGAAGAAAACAAAGCGGTGGTCCTCTACTATCTGTATTTGCAGTTCAGCAAAGAACAGCGGACTCGTTACAAATTTCACTCAGAACCGTACAAAGACTGTGCAATCTAAGAAATGAATGTGTTGATTTAGAACCAGTAAAAAGGAAGATAAATAAAATCTGTTCTATCGATCTACCAGATAGTAAAAACAAACTATTCGTGAGTTAATTTACTATTGGCTTTAATCAAGACGAAAAGTGTTTGTGAAATAAAAAGAACTAGTTTATCTTATTTACTAAAGCATATGGGTTTCCGATTTAAGAAAACAAACCATAGACTCGGTTTATGTGAACAAAGTCATGTTGTGTCCATGAGGAACGTCTTTTAAGAAAATATTTAAAAATGTCAACTCCAAAAATTCAAAGCAGTTTGTTTTTTGGATAAAACATGGGTGTTTAGTAAAGGAAATTCTAAACGTAGTTGGCAGGACGCAAGTTCGAAGAGTTTACAACAACCAGCCAAGACATCAAATGGTAAACATTACGTAATTGTTCACGCGGGTAATATAAATGGATTTGTTGAGGGAAGCAGTTTAATTTTTGGCACACAAAATAAATCCTACGATTACCACGATAACATGAATTCTGAGTTATTTGAAAATGGTTTGAAGAATCTGTACTGTGGCGACTAGAAAAACCGTCTATCATTATTTTAGATAATGCAAGCTACCATTCTAGAAAACTGACCAAAAAACCCTCGACTTCCTGGAATAAAACCAGATTATTGATTGGTTGCTTAGTAAGAATATAGAATTTGAGTATTCTATGTTGAAAGCCGAATTACTTGAAATAGTTAAAAAAAAATGCAACCGAAGATGGTAATAAATACGTCATCGACAATTTAGCTTTGTTTTATGGTCACGAAGTCCTACGTTTGCCCCCGTATCATTGCCACTTCAATCCAATTGAATTGGTATGGGGCATTTGTAAGGAATATTATGACAAATGTATTGGAGCTACATCTGGAAGAGAAGAACACGTTCTAAGTACTTGAATGAGGCCCTGAATAAAATAACCGCTGATACCTGGAGAAGATGTATCCAACACACAGAAAGTATAATAAAAGACACTTTCGACCGCGAAAAATAATTGATGAAGTAATGACCCTGATTTTTACGGTCAACGGTGAAGATAGTGAAGACGAAGACATTTTTGATAATTTAAGTGATTCGGATGAGGATGTATAATTTCTTTATTTATTATTATTTATATTCTATTTTAAAACAGCAATTACTGTCACACCGCATTGAAATATTGGAAAACGATCCAGTAATTTTATTGTATTACGTTTTAGAATTCGTTTTTTATATAAATTTATTTCATATGTTTTTTGTATGTTTTACATTTTTTTTAATTGGTTTGCTCACAAATCAAGTAAAATTGCTTTTGTACTAATATTCCTAATATATATTATACTGTTTACAGTGCATTTTTTATTGCAGGCAGAAATATTTTCCAATAATTAAAAATTATATCAAATTTTAACTTTTTTGCATTTATAATTAAAAAATACTTTTCTGTGTAAGGATATATTAATACTTAAATAAAAAATCGAGTAGAATTTTGAGAACTTCTGGATTATTTGTAAGATGTAGACAATTCGTCGGTAATTCAAAATTGACTCTATTACCTAGTTATTAAAAATCAAGTTTGAATACACTGTCAAGAATAGCACGCACTACCTCTGAGACAGTGTATAACTATCTTTGTTTCTCTTTCTATAGAATGGAAAGTATTTTTAAGGGCGCGATTTATAACAAAGAACACAAAAACGAACGTCCTACACTATAATCCTATAACCGCCAGATGAGACTGAACAGACTTTAAGATCTAAAAACAAAAAATAGGTTAAATAAGTTAGTGGCATAAGTTGCTACTCACCAACGAAAAGAAAAACAACATTATTAAATTGTTAAAAAATAATTTTATAAATCTAAATCGTAACGATTAAAATTTTTAATTCAATTTTCGGCTTCCTCATGATAAAAATCATTCTATCAATGTACAAGGCCAAAAACGAAATGTTAATGAACGGAAATAGTGAATGCGAACTAAAGCAATGAAATACAAAAAGTTTTATATAAATATGGTTAACAACCAACAATACATCAAAAGTAAATTAATCTAAAATGCTTTTAATAAATTTAAAATTAGAAAAATCTAAATGAACATTAAGTAATTTTTTATCTATAATAAATTGTTTAGTAATATAAACTTTTTCAAGATTTAAAATTACTGGTTATCATTAGAGACATGTAATAAATTTAATTTAGAAAATATTTGTAGCAATGATTGGTTTCAAGAAGGTGGCTAGCAAAATTCAATTTATTAGATTGGTTAAGTCTAATAGCGTTAGAATGTTCTTTAAATCTAATGCGAAAGGATCTTCTAGTAGAGCCAACATAATTAAGGGCACAAGAATTGTAAAAAAAGTTTATATATGCCTTTATTGTTGGTTGGATTTATCTGTGTTATTTTTAATGAAGTTTAAAGGATTATTAGCTAAATTGATGTTGTATTTTTTGTAAAGTGGTTTAAAACAATTACTAATATTATGGAAGTAGGTTATAGAAGTGAATTTGAAATCAGAATTGTCTTTAATGGATAAAGTTGTTGGTAGTTGAAAACGTTTTTTCTTTAAAATTTTTTTAAATTAGTTGATCATTGTAACTGGTTAATCGGCACAGAAGGAAAGAGATTAGTCACATCCTAAGATAGTAAACTGGCGTTCAAAGAGAAGGAATCAATTTTTCTAATTTCTTTGATTAATTCTAACGAGTTTTTAATAGAGTATTTAAATTGGAAATTTAAATTAGTTAATTAGTTTTTTTTGCAGTAATAAGCTGCTTTCAATTAAAATCAGATCAATTACAGAATCTGAAGTACTTCCGGAACTTATGTTTTTGTATTTAGTTAAAACATCACGCAAGTCAGTTTTACCTATATTCATTTGATCATGTAGCCTCCTAAAAAGTATATACTCCGTCTCTTTAACATTAACATTATACTTCACTAAGTAATGCCAACAGATAACTGTAACGACGCGACGGTTGAATGTTTTAAATGCAAATCGTTATCTGCTGATAACTTAGGGGAATGCATAACACACTTGTGTCCATAAAGTTGGGTATTCCTAGACAGTAGCATACACGCACAAAAGAACACCTGATGCGCATTTCGCTCATACTATGAGCTCAATAGAGGTGAGTGCGGTATACAACTGTACAAGAAGGCGGTCGGTCTTTTAAACTCTCATTGAGCAATAAACATAAATGAAATGTGTGTCGAACGACATCTCGTGTAATAGGAACACGTATAAATAGTATAAACTAAGTAATGCCAGCAGATAAGTTATCGCTTAGATAACTATTTGCATTTAAAAATTCAATCGTCGTTACAGTTCTCTGTTGGCATTACTTAGTTTATACTATTTATACGTGTCCCTATTACACGAGATGTCTTTATACACACATTTCTACTTATCATACTTCACCTTTTTACATTAGCTGACCGACGTTTTTTATGTACATATTTGTATTTTTGGTCTGAAGATGACCTATATATTTTGTAAGGTCGAAAACTAGTTAACAACTTGTCTAAATTTTTTTAACTAAACCTTTAATTTTAAGTATTGGTTTTGACTTTGAGTTTCCATCTACCCATTTATAAAAAAATTATTCTACTCAATTTAACCAGTAATATTGTGTAGCAAGTGCAATGCAATATAAAAGAAACTCAGCAAAACAAAATAACTCATATGTTGCACAAAATAATAATGTAGGTTGCTAAAAAGCATATTTTATAAAACCAACGTAATTTGATCACACTTTTATTGTATATAAGCATTGAAATTTATTAAAATCATTAAAATAACTCAAGACTGCTACCTACTAACAAACAAATCTTATTGGTAGCCCATCAAAAGGCAGTGTTTCGAGTTATCCCAGCTACTTCAAGGCATGTATATACCTATTAATAACATCTTGGAACATTATTTATCGACCCACACACGACACCAATAATATTCTACGGCAGAAGGAAAGCTTCAACTCGACTTGCAAGAATCAACGTCGCATCCTGGCAAGGTCATTCCGTAACAACTAGCAGCATCCCTTCCGAAATTTTATTAACCATGGCAGCAATCGTCTGGGGATTACATCTGTATTGGTCGAGAAGGCGGCTTAGAAAAACACAAACGAAATCAGACGAGAAAACAGTCATTACAGACTTCATCAAACTTCAACCTCTCGAAATCAGATTCCATTCTGATATTAAGAGTGAGCACAATGTTTAAAATTAATTTAAACATAAAAAAATTATTCTACCTAATTTAACCTAGTAATAATTGTGCAGCAAGTGCAATGCAATATAAAAAATAACTCATACTTGCATTAAGTAATAACGTAGGTTGCTAAAAGACATTCCATAAAACCAACGTAATTTACGTCACACTCTTTTATTGTATATAAACATTGAAATTTATTTATATAAGCATCTTCTCCAAAAGTCTGATCAATCACTACTTCCAGAGAACCTGGCACGGTTGATGTGCTGGTTGCCTCGGTAAGAGAAAGCAACATGGGTGCAATCCAACTCCACTTCAATCAGCCTAAGAAAGAGTTTGATCAACTTAAAACACCACCCGAGATTTAGTACCACAAACTTGGGCTGGGCTAAAATTTACGTTAAATTCGTCTTGAAAAGACAATAAATCTTTTATATTCAGTATTTAAAGTTTACAATCTTTACTGCCCGGTTGCGGGTAAAAAAAATTTTATGTAAATATTTGTGGCATTTAATGAACAATAGTTGGTAATACCATAATCCTTTAAAGCAGTGCGTTTTTTATGTTTAGTTCAAACAAGCAATGTTGCAATACAATATGTTGTCTTAATAGCTATAAATAATATGAATGATATGTAGAATGTCTTCCTTAAAATTATAAATAAAATAATCAGCAACAACGCTTTTATACAAACTTTACAAAAAAATCCTTGAAAGTCCTGGGTAGATGGTGATATCATGTCATCAAATGTAAACCTTCAAAAAAATACAAGCTAACAAATACTAAACTGAAGTTTATTGTTCACCAAACACGAATATAAAGTAAAAAAAATTGTACAAACATATTCGATCAACTTTGTCCTCCAAAATTAGTATAACTCGCTTACAACAACCAGATGACTCCTTTTGTTCCTTTGATCTTGACTCCGCTGAAACTCAAATACGTTTACATCCTTTTTCACGTATGAACCTATTAAGAAAAGTTTACCAGTCAGTAAAACCAATGTTGTAGAAGATAGTCTTTCAGAAGTCAAATTTGATGTTGAGACAGTCAAGAATAAGCATTTTAGCTTCAAAAATAACTCTTCATCCACCACCGATGGATTAAGCTCATTTTTCTTAAAAAAGTTTGCTATGTGTCGATCTTTTGATACGTCCACGGAACAGAAATATGGAAAATAGGCGCAATGTACAAAGAAGGTGATAAATTCTGACTAGGCTAATTATCGTCCTATTAACTTGCTTTCGATTCCATCTAAAAATTATAAAAGTATCCTAGCTGATGTAATGTCCGACTTTCTTACAAAACATCATGTAATACCACCTGAACATGGATTTGCAAGGATTCACTAAAACCTTCTTACATGTGTAAATGACTGAAGTATTTAACTTAATAAAAACACCAAATGATATTATTAGTGTACTTGGACTTCCAAAGATTGACAGAGAAATTTAGTAGTAGACTTGGGGAAAAACTACTGCTATGAATAAAAATTACTTCAAAAATTCGTAAGTATCGTTTGAAATGGTGTCCCCAAGAATTAATCTTGGCCCACTTCTTTTTATAGCATACACAAGTAATTATATTCAGTGCAAAAAACCTTTTTTACGCCACTAAACGATACTAAAATTTACGGAAATCCATTATTGGAATATAACACTATACATGCAGATATGGATTCAATTAGTGAGTAGTGTTCTGACTGGTTAATTCTTTTAAATCTAGACAAATGTTAGTTTTACACCTTGGTAAAATTAATCTGCGCATGCGGTACTTACTACATAACCATAACTTTACACCGACATCAACTTACGTGAGATCTAGGTGTTATAGTTACGTCGGATCTGACTTGGTCGCAACACGTCCTAAAGACTTGTAAGCGTGTTACTTTTACAAAAATCTCTTTTGTTCTTTCCATAAATCTACACAAATCGTATATTTGCCTTTTTATTGAATATGTGTAGTGTGGTGCCTGGTTCTCATTCTAACCTATTAAAAAATTTGAAGTAATAACATCCTTCTGAACTTTCATTGCTTTTATTTTTAATAAATTTTAATGTATATTCATTAAAAATCAAAACAATGAAAGTTCAGAAGGATGTTATTATTTCATTTGTTTAATCCATCCATCTTGTTCGAAGAGAGTTGGCTAAATTACTCGGTTTCGCTGACCGTCGACTACGAGGAGAGCTTTTTCTAACTTATCGTATAATAATCAAAATTAATTACAGAAACCTTAGTGGTATCTTTATACTAAACTCTGATTTCGTCTCCGACGACATAAACTGAAATTAAAAATAGAGAATTTTAAGTGTGTTTAAAGAAATCGTTCATCACTAATCGAATGTTTAAACTTTGGAACGACTTAAATGTAGAAACAGTTAGGGCATCGTCTGTAAACACTTTTGAAAACAAAAATCAATATACATTATATTTATTTATAATTAATTTTACTTTAGTGTAGATATTTATTGTATTTAGGCTTTAATAGATCAGTCCTCAGCTTTCATTGTTATATAATAATAAGAATAATAATAAATTCTGACAATTTTTCAATTTTATAGTAAATGAGAGTTGTTCAAGTACTTAATTAAACTGTATTCAAAAGGTGTCTCAGTAAACGCATTATACAGTGACCGGCAAGAGTTTAGATCAATGGGAAAAATTTTGTAATTGAGATATCAGAAAATTTTTTTGCAAATGAATTCAGCATATCGAATGACAAATGTTTTGACAAATGTCATGTGATCACTGTCATGGCAAAAATTAAAATATTCTTAAGTATGTAAAAGAGAGCTTAGATGACAAGATATTGAAAAATGCTTAAGAAAAAAGTTGTTCAGAATTATATTATCCATCTGTGTGCAAATTTTTAAAAGAAAATAACAATATTTTCAATATCTTGTTATCTAACCTCACTTTTTACATATTCAAAGAATATTTTTTAGTTGCCGCCATGACAGTAGTCACATGACATTTGTCAAAATGCTTTTTTTTGTCATTCAATATGTTGAATTTATTTGCTAAAAGACTTTTTCGGATATTTCAATTACAAAAATTTCTCCCATTTGATGCAAACTCTATGTTTTGGCAAATGGAATGCAAATATCATTAAATACAGAAATACTTTAAATAAACATTTAAACATAATAAATCCGTATTTAATACGTTTCACTCTAATGTGAATCATTATCTGGCCATCTTGGTAGTATTCAAACCATCGGACAACGTTATAAGTAGAAGTGATGAACAGGACTTTAATTAATTTAACAATTCTAACGTCGAATGTTTTTTGTTTTATATGATGACAATAACAAACGTTTTTTAGCAGTTTGTTTCATATAGATTCAATGTACGATTGCTTAAAACTAGGTTTTATTCAAATAGTTTTAATTCTGACAGTCAATTAATGAATATAATTTTAATTTGAAGTTATTGCATTAAGAATTTAATTTAGGAATACAATCGTGGAAATGAACAGTTTCCTATAAGCTTGCATTACTTATTAGCATCAAAGTGAATTTAAAAATACATGCGTCTAGACCAGGAACCTAAACATTTTTAGGTTCACTTTGGCGCTATTAATTAATGGATACGATCGCCTTAATAAATGTAACAAGCTTATAGGAAGCTCTTTATTTCTACCAAATATATCTTGGGGGAGAAAGTTTATTATCGTGATATTTTTTTATAGACACACAATTATAATGTATGTAAACAAAATGGATCACTTTACATTAACATTGATTAAAAATTGAGTTGAAAATAAATAATAGGTACATATTATTCGTAAATGACTTTTCGCTCTAGAAAAAAAAATGTTATCTGCAATCAAAAATAATGTTCGTACCCTTTCCCTTAATATGAATTTTGCCGTCTTTATAAACGCCACTGTCAATTAACCTGTCATCAAAAATTTTAAATATTTTGCGATATTTAAAAAATGCATATTATCTGTGAACAGAACAAATTTGTAATTTTGCGTTAATTGCACACATAAACTATACAATATTATTGAATACAAATATTAAATACCATAATAGCACAATTTAGTTTTACACAAATAAATTAACAAATTATGTCATATTTTCATTAATCCTATGTTTGTTTATAATTGTGTTATTTTGTGTAGATTAAAGCATAAATATCTCAATAAAATTAACTTTTGTTCAAAACCACCTTTATTATAATTAATAAATATACAACAAGTAAACAACAGAACTATAGTAAAACCAATGAGTATTCGAGTAAAACACATTAAAATAATGATGTCACAAAATGACATCTAACCAAATTTAAAAAAAAAATAGGTATAGTTTTAAATAAATTAATATTATTTGTATACATTTTTTCAAGGTTTTTGTTTCAATTATTAACAATAAAATTCCAAAAATCTTTTTCAGAACTCTTTCATTAGTGAAAGCACTTAATCTGTAAAATGATTTAATACGTTTTGTTCAATTAATTGTTTGAAATTTAATTAAAAATAATTTAGTTAGTGTTATACATTAATCAACCATTGTGCGTATTAAAATCAATCTATTCCTGATAATTTTAGCCCAGAGCTTAGAGCGATACTTTAACCCAATTACGAAGGGCAGTGGTTATTTTTAACTTTATATTTAATATTTCATTAAGAGGGGCATTTACTTAACGCATCATTGAGAATTGCAAGTTATACAACACACATAACGTAAGAGGGTTGACTAGACGTAAGCGGTACACTTGTTATACCAAACGTTTTAAAACTTTCCAACAATTCGGATTCATTCGTATGTTACGGTTGCAATGCAAGCGATTTCGCGCAAATTACAATTGGCGTGTATATGCGCTTTCTAGATGCAGGTGGTTATCTTTTAGTTAGCGATTTTCTTATCTCTTGCATAACATAGGCATGAGTAATGGTAATATAATACAATTGTACATGAAGATGTCGAAGCTGAAATAAGATAAGCTCGTTAAAAAATAAAATCGAGATCAGGAATTAGTGTCATTCAATTACATAAATATATAGATTACCTGAAAAATAATAAATTAAGAAAAAGTCGAGCGCCACCTTCTAGATTCAAGTTTCTTATACACTATTACAAAATTCCAAGTTCAAAAGTTGTAAAATGGCTTTTCAAGGCTTAAAACGGCAAAGGTCTAAAAGTGGACTTTTGTATAGGTAAACGCCACTCTTAAGAAATAAATATTGCATAAAATTTATGTTTTTGTATTTTAGAAAAGTATACATATTTGAAATGCAGTAATATTTTGACTTACAAAATAAATTGGAATTGAAATTGCTGTTATTATAAACTAAAAGTTTGTAAAATAGGAATTTTGTAGGGTCAGACATATGTATTATTATATACAGGATGATCTGCGTATAACGTGCATTAAAAGATTTTTAACTTGCAGATAAATCAAAAACGTGAAATTGGTTGCTATCAACTTTCTTGTTTTAAATACAAACGTATAATTCTTTTATATGGGTCAATTGTCTATATAATTGTGAGAGAGTATATATAACCTAAATTATGTTATGTAATTCTTGACCGATTTTGACATAATATGTCATTTTTCATCAAAAAAATAGTCTTTGTAGTAGTTAACGAACAAAATTCTATCTCGCAATTCTGTTGAGATTATAAAATTAAATTTATGGTGCAGTTGACTAGAAGTCTAGGCTTACTCTTGATGTCATACTGGTGTTTTCATTTTGTACCATATAGACACAGGCAATTTTCAAATATCACAATCAAAAATCATCAAAAAAATTAATTTTTTCAAATGGCACCTTCTGCTTTTTTTACACTATTTTGATTGTGTTATTTGAAACTTATCTGGGCCCATATGGTATAAAATGAAATCTTCAAGAGAACATCAGGAGTAAGCTTGGATTTTTAGCAAACTGTTCTATAAATGTTATTTTATAATTTGAACTGATTTGCGAGATACAAATTTTTCGTTAACTATTACAAAGCACAATTTTTGGAAAAAAATGACATCCTATCAAAAACGGTCAAGATAACATAATTTAAGTTATATAAACTCAGAATTATATAGCCAATCTATCCATGTAAAAGGAATTATAAGTTTGTATTTAAAATAAGAAAGTTGATAGCAACTTTTGGCACACTCTAAATAGCTAAAGGCCTAAA
Source organism: Abscondita cerata (assembly GCA_030710515.1). Classification (NCBI taxonomy): domain Eukaryota; kingdom Metazoa; phylum Arthropoda; class Insecta; order Coleoptera; family Lampyridae; genus Abscondita; species Abscondita cerata. The sequence continues at coordinate 21,634 of JALBCR010001109.1, read as the reverse complement.
AATATTTTAGGTAGAACAAAAATAATCAATTATGGCTCTGTACCAAATTTCAAATTTCTGATTTTTCTGCGAGTTAAAAAACTTATAATGCACGCTCTACGCAGATCACCCTATATTTATGTATACAGCCTGTCCGTGTAGTATGAGGAACTTTGATATTGCCTTTAAAAAGTAAATTTATTTAAAATAGGTTTTGACTATTTGTTTAGGTTCCTAGTGGCTACAATTTAAAAAAGTTTTAATGTATAAGGTGTCCCACTTTCATGGACCACTTGTCGACTTTAACATTTTAAATGGAAACATTAAATAGACATATTTTTTTTCTAAACCTACGTGAAAAACTATGAGGACTTTATGTATACGAGTCTTACTCAAAAAATAATACTTTTCGAGATATCGATTTTTAAATATTTAATTGGGCCAATATCAGCCTTGAGATATTTCACGGTTTTTAGGTTATCACTTGAAATATCAAAATTAAATTTTATTTACATTTAAGGCAGTAACGACCTTAACGGTCCATGATTTAAAGGTTGCCATTGATTATACAGGGTATGAGAAAACAAATCTCAAAGTTTGTGATCAAAAATGATAAATAACTGGATAAAATGGAACACCCTGTATATTTTTTTAATTATCTACAACCTGCTATTGATGTCTGTCTACCAAAACTAAACTGTTAGTGCCCACATTGGTTTTTAAATCAAAAATACACGTTTTATCAAAACATTTTTGTTGACAACTCGAAATTACAAAATAAATCATCAAAATTAGAACAAAACCGATGAACAGATTATTTTAAATAGCCGAAAGAAATATTTGAATAAACTGGAAATGTCATACACAAAAAGAATTCATTGTAAACGTGTCAGCATTCAAAATCTGTTTTTGTCAGATATTGATATGGTGTTGTACGAGATAAGGATGGAATTTGTTATTTCATAATACCTTATTTACAGGGGTCTTTGAATCTTCAACGTTATCTGCTATTTGTCGTATTGCAATGGTAAGATTCGATTTTCCGGTGGAATAAACCATACTAAATACTTGTGCAGTTAAAAATTCATTCATTATTACTACCAATACAAAGATACAATAACATTGAAGTAGATTCGACAATTACTAACACAACCGTGACAACAATAAACTTTTAACGTTTGCATTTCATCGCTTACTTAATTATTCAACGATAATTTTCGATATAAACGAGTTTAACGCCAACAGTGGGTTTTTGGTAGACAATCACGTATAGCAAAAACATCGGTCTGGCAAAAATTTACAGGGTGTTCTATTTGTTTTTATTAAGTTATTCATCATTTTCAATTACAAAGTTTAATATTTTTTTCCTACTCTGTATAATCGTTGTCAACTTTTAAATCATGCAGTGCGAATAAAATTTGAATTTGATATTTCACCTAAAGAACGTGAAATATTTGAAGACCGATATTGACCCAATTAAATGTTTAAAAATTGATATTTCAAATAGTATCAATTTTTCAGTAAGACTCGTATACATAAAGTCACCATAGTTTTTCACGTAGATTCAGATTAAAAATAAAAAATGTATGTTTCTATTTAAAATGAGAAAGTTGTGAGTTGGTCCATGAAAGGAGACTTCTTGCATAATTAAAAATATTTTTAAATTGTAGCCACTCAGATCCTAAAGGAATGGTCAAAACCGAAATAAAAATCTACACATCGGTTTACAGTTTGACTGAAGAACTTATTAAAGCTATTTGTCAGAGAGTACTGAGAATCCGTAAAAAATATCACATCAAACAAATACATCGTTTGAAACAAGCTTTAGAACCGGTTCTACAATACCCTTTTAACAGACGAATAAAACTATACTCAGTATAACCTGCATATTTTGGTTCTACAAGTTTATTTATTTGCGGAAGGTTGTTCCTCTTTAATTGCATAAAATGGTTTAGGTAGGCTTGGTACCGAATTAACAAAACTGAGGGCCTGAAGCTATAATTTGAAACTGTAAACCAGCATGCATATGTTGATTTTATAAAAGCTCAACCTTCATCTGCAGTTAGATATTATAGTTTCATGTAAAATATAATAAATTACTCTTCATAGAAAAAAAGTATAATAGGAGATTTTTAAAAGTGACAATTGCGATGTTTTTGATTCAAAATTAAAATTTTTCTGATAAAACAATCATATTTGTAATCACAATAGTTTAAGAGGTTAATCATGGCCATTGTCCAAAAATGAATGTATTGTTATAGAAAATATTTATTTTTAAATCAGAAAAGAATTATATACACGTTAATGTAGTTAATCAAAAATTACTGTAATAAACAATTGATTTTTACTTATCAATATTTACAAATGGCTAATTTGGTATTTGCACATTTAAAATAAAGTTTTGATTATTTAAATAACGTTTAATTTCTAATACTTCAAAATTTTAGTTAAATTATAGGGGAAGGACTAATTTATGTACCTGCTGAAAACCCGCCATTATAAAATGAGAAAGACTGTACCTTGGATTAAAGGTAAAGTGGGGTTATGTTGCTCAGTTTTTATTCAAGTCGATATTTAAAGTTGTGTTTAAATTCATGCCCGCAAACATTAATTTTATACCAATATTTAGTTCGGATGATAACGAAGAGAATATAGTGAATTGTATCGCGAGACCCCAGAAGACCTAAAACATATGCTAAACGATATAATTATTTTGACGAACTTGACAATGGACAATTTTTCATTAGATTTAGATTGCAGAAACCAACCGCTGGCCGTTGACGTTGGTCATTTAATTAAATATGTTACTGACAGGTATGAACTATTTCTATTTTTAAAATTTTTTGACCAATTTTTATCGTCTTTGTAGAAATCATTTCATAAGTCCAATAACAAAGACTTCACTTGCACTAAGATTTTATGCTGTAGAGAACAATGTTCAATGAGATTAGTGATTTTCTTGAGTTAGCAAAACTTCAGCTTGCCAGATAGTGAAGGTTGTAGCTGATGCTATTGCAATTCAGTTAATCCGTATGTTTATTTACCCAGAACTGAACTTGAAATACAATCAACTATACATCGATTTTAATTTTCAAGATTTCCTAATGGATTGTACACATATCAAAAATACAATCCCTTGGAGAAAACAATGCTTAACTTTGCAGAAACCGGAAAGATTATTTTTCATGGAATGTCGAAAGGTATACGATGCTAATCTCTGAATCCTTGATATTGTTGCGAGATGGCCAGGAGCCACCCATTACCAGACAACTTTTAACAATTCTATGATAAAGACGAAATTTTTAAGTGGCGAAATGCAAAATTTTGTTCTTCTCGGAGATAGTGAATATGGTTTGACGAATTACTTGTTCACTCGTTTAGAAGCTCCTACAACTCTTGTTGAAATGTTGTATAGGTAATGAGTCACAAGTTAGAACAAGGAATACGGTTGAAAAAGTTGGTGTAGTTTGAAAAACGGTTTCCTATTTTGTCACTGGGGTACAGATTGTCAAGTGAACGATCAAAAACTGCTGTATGCACAATCTCGTTATTAATGAAAAGGAGGATTTACCTTCTTATTGATCCAAATCTTGGTGTTGATGGCTATAATGAACAGTTAGCACCACCAATAAATGCGGGAATGACACAAAAAGAAGGAAACTTATACAAAATTACTTTGCCAATTTATTGTAATGCACATATTAATGGAACTTTATAATAATATTTTTAATATGAATTCAATTTGTGCTTGAAGCAAAAATTTTGTTTTATTTCTAATTCTGTTTCCAAAATTCAAATTTCAAGAGCCATGCTTTTCTGCCTCAATTTTCATTCGAGGGTCTGATTATTTTTTAGCAAGTTGGAGTTGAAGTTCTATTAATTCAGCTAATCAGCTAGTGCAGACATTTTTTTATTAGTTTCTGAGAAGTACTGCAATCTGTCTTCAGTGAGAGTCTAAGTCGACTAACAATCGATTTTTGTAATTCTGGAGTTGCAAAACTAGGAGGCATCATGGAACTTCTGTAACATCAACTACTAGTGGTTCCGAAACAGCTTGGCGAAGTATAGTGGGATTCTTCATCCTCAATTGCAAAAGTTTTGTTCGTAAATTAATAAAACAAAATCCAAATTAATTTATCGTGCTAATGAAGAGGCTTCTAACTTACAGGTTTATTGACACTGTGAATTTCTTCAATTACTACAGGCGCTTTATCTGCAATAATTGTGCTGTTTTGTAAAGAATATTTCTATAAAGTTCTAAATGTAAGTCCTCTACTCTACGTTACTGTTGTAGGTTAAAATATATAATAATAATGTTCTAAAATAAACATAAAATAAAAAACATAGCATTGTTGGTTTGTGGTTCCTAACTGCTCCTGCACCCATAATCATTAAATTTTTTCTGCTCAAGATTTGTGTTTATTTAACCAGCAGCGCTACTCCCAGCGACGCCGTTTCTGCTGTACAGTAGCCACTTCCTACCTCATTGTTTTTTAAGCGATTTCCACTTGTTTCCGAATCGCTTTTGTCGTACGTTGATTTTAGCATTGGAAAAAACTGCTAATTTTTTCTACTTGATGTCTTTCTAAAACGCTTTCGTTTTGCAGTCATATTGTCATATGCAATTAGTTAGAAATGTAAGGTTACGTTTGCTATTGCTTGTTTTTTTATTAGATCTAAATTTTTTGGGTTTTGTAGGAATTTTAACGTATTAGTGTAACCAACATTGCAGTGCCATAGCATAAAGCAAGGATAGTAAAACTAGGTATAAAAATTTGTTTAAGAATATTAATAAATGTATTCAGAGTGTAACTGTAGGGATAAATATAATCCTAAAATACTTATACCACGATTATATACTCGCATTGTACAATCGGCCCTTAGTGACATACAAAGTGGCTGTTACATACTGCTATCTAATTTGCCACGTCAACTTCAGAATAGTAGGAAATAATTATTTTTTTCTGGAAACTCTACTTCATTTTCATAAGTTTGGAGAATTATTTTTAAAATCAAAATATTAATTTCAACATTTATGAGAATTACTTTGAATTATTTTATTAAATAAGTGCGGGACGGTGATGGTTATTTTCAACAAATATGGCATAAATAACATTAGATTATTTGAAACAGATGCATAATTGAATATGTTCGGTTTTTTAAAAAATAAAGTGTGCTTGGAAAATTTAGAAGAATTGCAAGATCCGATTGCAGAAGCTGTTCACACCATTACGACTTGTTAGACCTAATGTTTTTAATAATATTTAAAACCAGGAGACTGAACATGTGTTTAAATTTTGAACAAATGTTACTACTAAATTTTGTAAACTTTTACTTTTGAATCTAATTTTTGCAAATATTTATTGTGTACTTGTAGATTAGACAACAAAATATATTTTTTTCTATTTTGGGTCGCTTACAGAGCTATGAAAGCACCCAAATGAGTTCTTTTATAGAAATTTGAGTTCTTTGTAGAAATAGAACAATTTTTATTCCGAACGGTGGTAACACTGATAACGTCAAGATGTAATTACTTTCGGTGTGCATTAATTTAAATCGTAATCTAATGTTCAGTAGATTTATTTATCTACTCTTATTTTTTTATTTCCACCCATTTTTTAATGAAACATATGGTAAATGTATTTTTTCTATTTCGCGTCGTTTACAGCTATAACCGCACTCAAAGCGGTGCGTTAATAGAAATTCAAGCGCGTTTATAGCGCTGGTGTAATTTATATTTTTAATGTTGGTAACACTAACACTGAATTCAGAAATCTACGCACGTTTACCTAACCTTGATTTTTTCTTGGTCGATTATTTATTAATAAATACAAGTAAACAAACAAAACGATTTTATTTTAATTATGTGACGAAAATGTACAATTATTATAAATATTAATAGTTACAGTAGAGTTTTGCTGAGGATTAATGTTAACACCGACACCAAGTAAAAGATTATGGGTCGATACGATATTGTGCTGAGAATTATTTATATTAGGAGCTGTGTGACAGTCGCTGAAGCAGAGGAACATTCGGGCAAGTTAATATTGGTGGGCTCCAATGAAAGCATTTGAGAATGCGGAATAATGTTAAATCCGGGACCAGGTAAAAATTATGACTTGTTACGATATTTGTGGTGTGACAATCGGTGGAAGCAGAGGAGGAACATCCAGGCAGGTTACTATTGGTGGGCTCTGATAAAAGCATTTGAGAAACTTGAAGTTTGTTTTCAAAGACGCGTCAATATAACTTTCTGCAACCGCAGAGGATTTCCATCCCCGTGAAGCTTAATTGTTAGTAAATCACACACACACACACACACACACACACACACACCCAATCTGCCAAGTATGTGACACTGGTTCTCCTTAAACAGTGCCCAGTGAAAAGTTCAGGGTTGGGCAATTTCAAGTATTTGGCGATATCCTTTGAAACTCTTCCCATGATGTTAATCCCAATTGGGCTGTTCACAGGGTGGGATGCTTTTATTTCACTCGAATGAACTTATGGCAACAATTATAAGAAATTTCAGGTGTTTAAACGCACGCATTATCGTTTAATTTCTGGTGAAATTTTAAATACTGAATATCTAAGTTTACTCAGTTCATTCGCATCGTAAGCCTCCACAAGCACACCCATTATGACAGCAACCTAGGAAACATTTAAAAATAATTAAGATACCAACCTGACAGAAGAAAGAAAATTGGTTGTACCTTCATCATTAAGTACTTTCTTATCAGATGCTGTTTCTCAAAAAATTGTTCATGATCTCTCAAGCACTTTTGCCTCTTGCCTTGTGGTTTTTGATTGGCTCTTGAGATAAGCAATTAATCTACGTATTTTGATATGTCAATATTTCCTATGCACATTCAAAGTTGCTCTTAATATTGAATATTTCTATCCACATCGACGAGGAGGCAAAGTTGCTTGCATTTAAAAAATAAGCCAACAGGATGTCCCTGCTTATGATGTTTGCACTTTTCTCTCCATCCATTAGCAGTAAGTTTTTATGTGTGCATCTTTAGATTTGGCTGGGCAAATAGTTGCAGGGTTACTTCTTCAGTTTCAAAGAATCACTTACATTTTCAAAATACACAAAACGATTTCTAATTTTTTCACAACATTGTTTTAATAAAGAAGCATCCTAGCAACTAATAATGGCAAAGCCGCCCAAAGTTTCTATAAATTTTCTAATATTGCTATTACTGAAATTTTAGAATCATTGATTACTTATTTCAATTAAATTGGTTTGATTGTGGATAAATTACAGATGTATCTGTATTTTAGTGGCATATTATCCCCTTAAGAATTGCAACGCCTGAACTTCGTTCTCGCTGATTAAAAATTCTTGGTGTGAATAATCTGCCTACTAAAACATATACAATAAATAGCCAATTAAACTTAAACACAGCATTTAAAAAAAAAACCAAAGTTTAATGGTACATTGCCACCTTAGCAATTATACCTCCAAAATTCCCTAAATTTTAAACTCGTAAAATTTTATTTTTAAAATCAATCTGAAAAGCCTAAAATAGAAAAAAAATAGTATAAAGAATTGTTTGAAGGTGAGTTTTAGCGATTGCGTACTTTGAAAACCCCTGTCTGCGGCCTGTTTTCGAAACTGTACTCGTCTTTATAAAATGCCCCAAAACTAGTTTTTAATATACTATTATTTCATTTATTTCATTATAAACTGCAAACTTAGAAGGCTTGTTACGATTTGATTTTAAATCACGGTTATAAACTATTAATGGATATAAAGAGCTGCACAAATACTCTGTACTCAGTACAAGGCTGATATGTTGTGCTTCCAATGTCAATTTTAATGAAGACATGCATTATAATATAGAAAAAGCCTTTGGTGATAAACTACCTTTAAAAGTTAAATGTTGGGTTGTACATGTAATATCTGAATACAAATGGAATCTAACGAGCCTCGCGTTCTTAACAGGTTGATATGCCAGGCGGTCGTATCGCCAGCTAAAAGTTTATATGCTACGGCGGTCAAGGCTGCTAACCATTGTTTCCAGAAGAAATGTTCTATTTAGATAAGTTCTTTTGTTGTGGCTGAGAGCAGGCCTGCTGCAATGAGTTTTTGATTGTCAGCGGCTAATTAGAATAAAAATATATTTTGTTTTTTTTTATTTATAAATAAAATGCTAATCTAAATGAGGAAAGGTGTATCTAGGTTATAGAATATAAAACAACATTCGTAATAACTTTCTGGAATGTTGAATATAACATTTTAAATAAATATGGACATAAAAATAAAGCGTTACTCTGCATAAGAAAACGTTTGAACTACAAAATATAAAAAGGTGTAGATTTCATTATTTTGAATGTAGATTCTAGTAATCTAAATAAAAATGAGGTTCTTCCACACGTACTACAATATGTTACAACTTTTTTGATTTCTTCCTCGTAATTTTTTTGCATAACAGCCTTTGCAGTATTTCAACCTTATCGAATCTGCCTCTCTTCCTAAGTAATGCATTTGCGCTGACTTCGTTGGTGTGTTTGTATTGTTTATTGTCCATATGTCAAAAGAGATCTTACTACCGTCATCAAAATTCTGTAACTTAATTTTTATCGGCAAGCTGGTTATATACTTATGTAAGAATTTACAAGAGCAGTCCCTAAGAAGAACTCTATTGCAAGCCAGTACCACTTAAGGAATTTTCAAAGGCGAATGATAACTAGAGATTTGATTGGATTGACTGAACTGACGATTTCGCTTCATTATATTTCATTATTGTTTCGGTTTTTAGCCACACCGGTGTACATGTACATCCACAGTTTTAGTAGTATGTTTGGTGGAAAGAATAAGGACATCCCTCTTATCTCCATTTCAACACACAAACACCTTTTCCGTTTTCTTGTCCAAATACTTTTTTAGTTTTTCTGTATAACATCTTTGGATTTCAACATCTCGATTGGTACCAATATAATTAGTTTGATTATCTAGCAAAATATTTGTTAGTTCGAGACTGGTATAATAGTTATCAGCTACTATAGTTCGACCAGAATTTAGCAAATTCCTTGATAGATTGACTACAATGTTGGTTGGAACAGAATCATTCCCTTCGTATCGTTCTTTGCCGGTGTATAATCGTGAGTTCCACGTATACCCACTGTCACTACATAATTTAAAGAGTTTAACTCAGTATTTGTGTGTTTTTTGTATACTGCTTGGATTAGTAATCGTCCTGAACGGAATAATTGATTCATTCTATACAAAATGTTTGACCAGACTGTAAATTTTTAAAAGTTTGGACGAGTTTTCTGATAATGGTTTTACTTTGGAGGCGATCGCCTTCTGAGCACTTAGTATTATCGAAAAGTGCCACATGATAAGGGCAACTAAAATCTATTTCGCGGCATGATTTTAGGAATTAAAATTAAAAGTTGTTGTTTACCCAATACCTTTTATGTAGTTTACTATGCCGATAAACTAGAATATTTTTTTTATCATTTGAAACCCATTGCAGTTGAGCCCTTTTTGGTGTATTTGAGTCCATAGCACTGTGTTGTATATAAGTTCGTTTGGTTTTATCTCTTCAATAATTTCATCGTCAACGAAAGTTCGCAAATAGTTAAAAGGCGATAAATCGTTTATGGCGGGCAGCATAGTTTCCATGCAAACCTTTCTACAGAGTAGTCAAATTCTTTATGATTTCCAATCGGCTCTTCCCATGTATGCTCTAAAATATTTTGTTAAGAACTTCTACATCATTTTCAGATTCTGATGCCTCTGGTATAACGTTTTCTGCTGTAGTTCGCCTTTCACAGTTGCAATGTCAAAGAACTTCCAATTGATCTGTAAAACATTATCGTCAGTCACTAGATCGGATGCAACATTATTCTCGTTTAGTTGCAGCGGGTCGAGAAACACTCTTTTGCAGAGCATCACTGCTGACAAAAAGGGGTTGATCCCCACTATTTGTTGTAATTTTCGTTTTTTTGTTTTGACCTCGCTAAGCCGTAATTTACGTTTGGTCTTTATGGTTTTCTTTGTAGAATGGCACTTTTCGTCTCTTCTGCATCTAAGTCTGAACAATCTGAACTAGATAATATTTCTTCATCACTTGATGGCAAGAACATAGGATCAAGGTCAGAATCATATAAACTAAATGGTTCTTTCGTTAGATTCCATCATCTAAATAAACAAAAATATGAGTAATAATTACGAGAAAATCAATGCAATGTACAAATACAATGATTAGACAACATCGACTTATTTTGTGTTCTTTTTCAAAATATGAATCACCTAATAAACAAAAAAAGAAATACCTGATGGTTGACCAATTTTCATAGCAAGCCTTAGGATTTTAGTTCGGCTATTAATTTTTGTCACACTAACGAATCTAACAGCGACAAAACAAAACTGATGTGCAATACGAACACATTTTTACGAGGTTGTTACCGATAACGCAACCCGTCCTAACTTCGAATGAAACGACTGCTGCGCGACGACCGCTGGGCAATAGATAAATATGCCTCCAGTGCCAGAGCGGGCGTATACGACCGCTAGCAATTTTGCAAATATTTTAATTCATTTGAAATATTTTGCCAAATATGAGTAATACTTTCAAAAATGCTGTTTTAATTACAATTTGCAACTTGGCACCAGCAACATTTTTATGATTTTTGCTGCAGTCAACTCTAAAAATGTTACTTCTTATGATGAACATGCCCAGGCGCGCTATTATGAATTCGTATATATTATTGAAATTTGCGATGGAACCTTTATATTTAATGTTACATGGAATATTAAAATCTACCAGAATAGTTTGATAGTGTCTGTTTCATATATTGTTATCAAAGACCTTTTGCATCACTCCTTACCTCAACCAATTAATGCGGTACTCCGTTAGGGGAGGGCCGACGATATAGCTAACCGCAAACTGTCACAGACCAGAAGCAGTTGAACGGAGACTTGAACCTGTAATCCCTTTACAACACGCATTCGTGATTCTGAAAACCCAGGATCAACTCTACAAGAGCCGCTTAGACTACTGTGGAATTTTCAGAGGTTTTCTTCTATCGCATTTTGGCGATACTTATAAGAGAATGTCTGGCAAGCACTTCTACTAAGTTCCTTATCCAGAGGGATAAGGATTTATCCATTTTGCCATATTCCAGCAAGTAGACAGGGTGGTTTATTAGAAAGATCTGCTAATCGATTCCATATGGAATTTTAAAAAACTGGTTATAATAGTTTTCGAAGAGGCCCGTCTGATTAAAATACTTTAAAACGGCAAGCCTTCCAGTTTTGCCGGAAGTAGATACTATCTTTGTTGTCAACGGAACACTTGGTATATTAATACGTTTGATTACTTATCAAAATGTGTCAACTTTTATTAAGGTTTTGTGTAAATACCGCAAATTTTTAGTTATTTTGATTTATTTGCAAATTACCTGGAAAAAGCATAGTTTGGAAATTTATAACATCGGATGTTATGTGAAGATTGCGTAAACAATTGTTCACAAATATCGCTATTGGTCTTACAAATAGGTATTGCTGTCTAGAAAATTAACATTAAGTTATATTATTAATTATTGTTATTATTATTACTATTGTTAGTTATAAATTAAGTATTATTACATTATTTATTATTATTACATACATTATCATAAATATTATATTATATATCCACAAGAAACAGTAACACCAGAAGAATTCACTGAAACTATTTTGTATTATGGCATATGAAATGCTAGAACTGGATTCGAACTTGTAAATAAAATACAGACTGCAGTACGCATTGTAGCCGAAGTTTTAATGATATGGTTTAAAATAAAAGCAAAAAAAAAAAAATGTGTGACTAAGAGTTTAACATAACTTATATAACATCGACGTTATAAATCTAGAACTACAATTTCTTCCAGAGTAATCAAAATAAATCAAGATAACTAAAATTCCAGAATTTACCTACAAGACTTTAACAAAAGTTGACTTTAAATTTGATAAGAACCAAAATAATCATATTGTTACCGAGTGTCTCATTTAACTATCAAAGTAGTATCGACTACCGGTTTTACTGTTGCTTGAAAACATTTTAAATCGAAGTGATATCCTTGATAACCAAGTTTGTGAATCGCTATATCGTCAGCAGATCTCTGTACACGCACCACTGAAGACCTGGCATAAAGATTTTACGCACGCCTTTCCGGTTGAAGTAACTCTTTAATGCGTAGCAGTTCGTCCTCTAAAGAGACGGAAAGCAAGCGTGTGTTTCTTCTATCTTTAAAGAAATTAAGGAATTAATCACGCATGTTGTACATGTCTGATCGCAGCATCTATTATATCTATCAATTGATTTGAGCATTACCATTCCACTGTAGTTTTATAATTTATTCAAATGCCGCTGACGACCATGACTCGTCCATTAAGTGATGGATGATAGATGATAGACGCAAGTACCTTAACATAACTCTCCTTCTTAAACTTATCCAAAAATTAGCATAGTAGTTCCTGAACTCCTCTCACTTATAAATCCCCATGTTCCTGCAAGATAAACGTAAACAAACCTGTTCTAGTAATATGTTCTCTAACTCGCCCTGTCGAACAAATTACTTCAGCAACGCTGCCTTATACTGCACAAAAGAATTGATTCGCTTCCATTTTATTTTGATCCATTCATATTCATACTCACTCTTCAAGACCGTCTATTTTAGGTCTCTTTCTATGAACTAAAAATTTTAAATTAACTACTAAAGTATTAAAATAGAATTGTAGTAATATTAATATTATGCAATGTTGTAATGGGTTTTCCGTGTATATATATTAAAACGATAAGTTTCGCGACATCTAGTGTCGACTCGTGAAAGCGTTCTCGTACGTAAATGTAAGCAACTTTGCCGACAGGTATGTAAAGTAGTTACATAGTCGATCCTCAATAATTATAGCCAACATAAAGTTGGCGTATAAAATTCTGAATCGCCTGCAGTAAAGTACGCGGGTGGTTACAATAGCAAAATTATTGAAGGATCGACTATGTAACTGCTTTACATACCTGTCGGCAAAAGTTGCTTATGATTTACGTACGTGAACGCTTTCACGAGTCGACACTAGATGTCGGAAACTTATCGTTTTAATATGATGATCCTCCAGTAAGGCATATAGTCGACAGCGCGTTTGTACAATAGTGAACTTACACTCGAGTTCTCTCACTACCGGTGAGTCCCAAATGGACGAAACAGCTGTCATGATTCTCAGTGTTTGTTTGCTATTGTACCACTTGCGTACTTTTACTACAGGCGATTCGAAATTTTATACTTACCAACTGTTGGCTATAATTATTGAAGAATCGACTATGTAACTGCTTTACATACCTGTCGGCAAAGTTGCTAAAATAAATAAATTATTAAACCCGGACAACGTCAAACAACTTTAAAAACCTATTTTTAAAAATTTGAACCACGGTATATCGAAACCGTCCATCCAAATGTAAACAAAGTAACAAGAAAACCAGGCGTTTGATTTTTATGAAATTTTGCACAAGATTCTTATTTATACCGCAGATTTGATTTATTTAATTAAAAGAGCCGTTAACCACATAGATTCTTCGGAATTTTTAAATATTTACAAAAATATTTTACATCTTCTGTCAAATAAAAGTGGTTTATAATTTAATTATACACACAAATTTTGTTTAAACTATTTTTTTATTCAATAAGTAATTACTGAGATATGATAATCACGTGACACTAATTGTTTTAACAATTTATCTACCAATATTACGTATACTTTGTTTAAACATTTTTTTTAAAACGTAGTTTTGGTTCTCTCTTCATTTTCAATTCGTCTTTAGAAAATGTACGCACAGTACTTCGTTTTGATGCTGTTGTTGTTGTTTGTTGTTTACAGTTTATTTCAACTGATTACTTGTGATTTAATGTTACAAGTTGCTTTTTTGTAATCCCAAAGCGAATTGGAGTGCTTTAAACTTAATTTACCTTTTTTAAATTAGTAATTTTAATTTACTTTTTTGTGGCGTAACATAATTTTCTCCTTTGTGTTGTGATTTGAATTTACTTAATATCGTTAATGTTATTAAGACTTTAAAATGTTTCTTTGCTTTTTGGTTGAAATGTGAGTGATGCATCTCGTTATTGCGGACACTAGTTTAAAATGGGTCCGTCAGAGTCGCATCAGCAAGTAATGTCAATCACGAATAGTGAAACAGTGTCTGGAATTACAAATATTTTATAATCGTACTTGCACTAATTATGCAAAAGCGTCAATTTCCACTTTATAATTAAATGTGTATTACAGGAACATATACCTTACAAAATAAAATTAAAATTAAATAATAATTTACTTTTTAATAATGTCTTATTTCTTTTATTTCAATACAAAGAAATAATAATAAAATGTCTTTATTTCTAATTTATATTAAATAATTAAACATAATGATTTTATATTTAAACGTGAATGGAAAATCAAGATACAGTTTAGTTGCCACAAAAGTTCTTCTATTCAAAGCTTGATGTTTGCAGTTAATTTTGGTTTTCGACTCACCAGAAGCAAAAGCAAACAATTGAAAAACTAAGAATAGCAAATGTAATTTTGTCGAAACATCATCGAGAAAAAGAAGAAGGTTTGTGATTGATGGGTTAGGTATTAAAGATAGAGGACGTTCTGAAAAAAATATACATATTTCTGCATTTGAGAAAGCTGAGATTTAAATTTTTGCATTTACCTCTTACATTGTACTCCCTATTGTATAAAGACACCTTTTTTGGTATTTAGAAGGCATTGAATGAAACGATAAGTTTGAAATTTTTCAGGTGTGAGTCATCTCTAACATTTTTAACAGTTATTGATGCCTTTTTTAGTTTTCTATCAAATTTCTCTTACATTCCTTATATTATATTATAAATGGACTCCTTTATTTTTCTTAACTTATAAAACCCTAACGGAAGTTGAACCTTCTAGAGTAGCGTATTAATTCATAGACAACCCCTGTTCTAGCTGTTGCCGACAGCGACCGAAACATCGGTAAAATATAGAACAAGGGTTGTCAATGAATTAAAGCCTTTTATTGCGCTCCTCTTGAAGACAATCTATTATAATTATAATTATATTATATTTGAAAAGAAATCTTAGTTCATTGGTATTGTATGTGTTTATGATTAGATTAAATTATTAAATTTACTTGAAGTCGTCCAATACAAAATATTTGGTGAGATAAAACTCCTTAAAAAAATGTGGAAAAGCTGTTGTTATCTTAAAGCAGCTAAAAGCAATAGAGTAGTTATTTTGGACAAAGAGGATTATTTTGAGTAAGTTCAGGTGATGTACTATTCATTACAATCTAAAAATCCTCTTCCCAAAACGATTGCTGATACCCGTAGAGTCTTATTAGAATGTGAAAATATTATACCAAAACAACTTAAGTTTAGACAAACGGTTGCTAACCCGGTTCTTCTTAGAATGGGTTCTTTACCTAAGATAGATAAACCCGGAAAAGCAATGCGTCCCATTGTTTCAGGTACTAATGCTCCTGCTTATCTGATATCTAAATGGTTGTCAAATAAATTCAACAGTTTTGAATAGCATCAATCAAAAATCAGTGTTCAAAATTCATACGATTTTACTGAAAAAATTAAAAACATTGAGCTGACTGAGAACGAAGTTTTAGTTTCATTCGATGTTTGTTCATTGTTTCCAAGCGTTCCGATAGATACCACTTTAGATTATTTGAAAGATATGTTACACAAAAACCATTTAGACAATTCAGAAGTAGGTAATTTTATTAAATTAGCAAGTATGAGTCAAACCTACTTTCAAATTAACAATAATATTTATCAACAAAATCTTGGTACAACAATGGGTAACAGCTTATCTCCGTTTATAGGTAACCTGTTCATGGGTAAATTTGAAACTGATTTAAAAATAATTTAGAATACTTTCCTAGAATTTGGTGTAGATATGTAGATGATGTTTTTCAGTCATTGACAATAAAGTTTACAGCCCTCAGCAATTTGTAGAAATTTTAAATTCAAAATTTGAGACGATCAAGTTTACCTATGAAACAGAAGTAACCTTAAGTTACCTTTCTTAGACACTTTAGTGACAAGAAATGACAACAAACTAGATATAGATATTTATCGTAAAGACACTAACACTATGAGGTTTAAAACAAATGGAGTCCCTGAACCATAGTATGCAAAGATAAACTTGCATCTTTCAAGTTTTTGATTCACAGATTATTACATTTCATATTTTGCCCCAATTAAGTTTAACGATACGTGACACGCAGATAGTATACA
Organism: Abscondita cerata; assembly: GCA_030710515.1. Taxonomy (NCBI): domain Eukaryota; kingdom Metazoa; phylum Arthropoda; class Insecta; order Coleoptera; family Lampyridae; genus Abscondita; species Abscondita cerata. Next base: position 5,377 of record JALBCR010001109.1, on the reverse strand, counting down.
TATATAAGCTTTTGTGTTTTCTGTTTAGTGCCAAGTAGACGCTGCAGTTTAGTGTTCTATTCCTTTGATAAGGTTTGAGAGTATTTTGTATAGGTAAACATAAACTATTCTACAACTAAAGCATTTTTAAGACATTCTATTTTGGGTTAAAGGGTTCTAGTTAAGGTTCTAATAAATAGAATAATGTTATTGAGCAGTAAGTGGTCTACTTTCATTAACCACTTTTTTCAAGTTTATGAGAATTTTTTTTATATTAGGTACGTCCTGAACAAGAATTTGGTATTTTGTTGAAATTTACCATCGGCATAGAAGCCATAAAGAGAGTCGCATAAATTAAAGTGAGACTGCAATTAACGATTCCTAAAATGTGTTTTTCGTTTTACATTTTAAAATGTCTGAAGAGATATTCTTAAAAATAAATTTCTTATTTATTTTAATTTCATGATTTTGGTTAAAAAATTTTGGCACAGTTTTTTGTGATCGAACAATAATAGTTTGTTTTATATAAGGTTCTAAATTAGTTCAATCAAGTTCTAATTCCAAGAAAGAAAATTAATTGAGTAACATTGTACAAACTTTAAAAATTTTATCCAAACTGAAGCATTTGCGGACATACGTTTATACATCAAACTGTCATTATTTTTCATGCAGAATAACCTCAAGTTAGACGCACCCAGTATATTTTATCTTTTCTCGTTGTTTAAAAACAAATTTCCCGGTTTCTTAACGGCTACTTGTATATCGTTCTTATTGAAATGGGTAATTATTATTTTTAAGTATATTTTTTTTAAATTTAATTACAAGATTTCAAGATCAAACTTCTTCATTAGTAGTTAAAATAGTACCTGTGTTTAGAAATTGCATTCAAATGTTAAAATACTTCTGAGTTGACGTAATCTAAAATAACAAGGGTGATAACGGTAACCTCAAACAATGTCGCTGACTTTCAAACATTAATAAGATTAACATGCAGAATTCAATGAGTAGAATCTCAACGTTTTGTTACTACATAACCGCCAAATTCACACACAAGTCATGAAACCCATTGACCCAAGTCCTTTGTGTTCATGCGTTGAAGCCATGCTTACCTACACATGCTTGCGACGCCCGGTTTTGACGTCCATTGCCCGTCATGAACAGGACGCGCTAGAGCAACAAATTGCCGGTTCTGAGTTTTTATGGTACTACCAGTCAGACACAGCTACAAACTCAAAACGGTTCCATTTCACGAAAATTAATTTGCTTAGTTCCCACGTCTTAACGCTGTTAAATTTACTACATGTATCCGCACAATTCGCCTATAAAATAACGCCAAAATCACAACACGTCACTATCCGTAGCAGGTGACAGACAAGGTGTGTGACTAAAAGAGGTAACCCGCTGTATCTCAGAAACTATTTATCGTACAACTGAGAGGAAAAGTCGATAAGAGAAACTGCGGAAAAATTATTTCTAAGTTTTCTCCGCCAGTAGAGGGCGTAGTTCAATAACAATACAAAAAGCATCATTCCTCACTCACCCCTAAGGTTATTTTAAAGAAAGAAGAAAAAGTACTAAAACAAACTGGCGTAAAATAATGTTTAAAGATTACGAATATTTAAATTTTGAGGTGTTATTACTGTGCACCCTACAGATGTCTACATCATGATGACTTCCTCATCACTGGTCCGGGGAGTACCTGTAGCGACACACAAAGTTTATTAACTTAAAATGCAGTTTTACTCAGTAAGACGTTGAATTCTTGCTACATAAGATTTTACTAACGGTAACATGAAAAATAGAATAGAATAGTACTGCGGTCAGTGTATCAATAACGTAACCAATAAAATCATGTATCATCACGTCGTCTTTCCATCATCAATTTCACCACCTGTGCCAAATTTTTGTGATAAGTTTGAATCGTTTTTGTGTTGTTGGATATGTAACTTTATGGCTTATAGTATATTTTTATGTTTACATTGAATACAAAAATAATAAATTGTAACAATTGAATTTCAATTTAAACAAGAAATAGATAAACGTTTTTAATAATATTCTATTTATATTGCTGAACAAAATAAAGTAGTGTTTTATATGTTATAAAATTGTAAAATGTCCAACTAATATTTAAAACACGTAATGTGAAATGTTGACGTAAATTGCGTATGATTAACACATAGATTACCTTTATTACTGTTAAATTTCAACCTTTAACAAGTCAAATGACACCAAGGTTATAAACAAGCCTGAACTACTAAGCATTGTTCACAAGAAATTTACATATTAACCGTACAACTCACAAACAAGATTAATTAATAAACGTGTTAATTGAGAATTACAAGCGTTACACAACGTACTGCAATACAATATAGCGTCGCAAAAATAAACTTTGTCGTTACTTGATAAATATTGATACATTTATATCTTCATAAATTTTTTTGCTTTAAGGTGAATCTATTTACCAACAAAGTTGAAATGAAACGTAAATACTTACAGAATTTGTACAAATTGGAATTTGATTTAAAACTTTAAAAACTTCAATATGCAAATATATTCTCGGCAAAAAAAATTGTTTTGATTGGTAGATGTTCAGTGACAAACAAATATGCAAATCGTTATTAAAATCTATGTAAAATTTAAACCAAAATTAAATTGATTGATAACATATATTTGTAACTGGAGAGTCCAGTGTAATATTTTCAAAGTTGTTGTATTTATAGAAACTGTTGTTAGATTGAATCATTTAAATTAGTTAACTAACAATAATATTTAGGACAAAAACAGATTTAATTAAATTTAGAACGAAAATATTTGTGCTTAACACCAAGTACAGAGTGGAGTATCAGGTGCGTTGGCTAATTATCTTCGTATATAAGATTACCGACTTATTGGTATTTACGGTGTCTTCAGGAGGTGTTGTAGTAGAAGTTAATAAATTAAAGAAAAAACTAGTTGTAGTCAAGATAATTATTAGTCGGAGTATTGCATATCCTAGGTGTTTCAAAAGAACTGTCAAGATAATTTAGTTGATATTCCATAATGACATTTTCTTTCCCTTTACCCCTCCACTTTAATCTAAGAGCTCGATAGAGTAACAAAACTAACACGTACAAAAATTAAAGATAAAGAATAGAATCTGTAGTTCGGGGTCGTCACCAGATGAGTTAAATGCCCTAAAAGTCGCTTACGCGGATTGATTTTCAAAAAATAACAAACGAAGTAATAGAAGAAGTAGAAAAAGAAATCGTCATCAGACAGGATGCTAGCGATGTAAGTTGCCAAAAGCGAAATGCAGAAAAGGCAGAAAACACGAAACTCATTAGGTATAATGAACCAGGTTCTACCTTAACGACGAGAAAAGGACAAGAGATTAAAACGAAAACAGAATGAAAAAAGTTTTGATAAGTGCCAAGGACCAGAATAACCCTAAAAACCTGACTAAAAACCCCAAAATGAAAAAGTATAAATCTCTAAGAACTCTCCTCGACAACGCCAATGGCGTTAGGGTGCTATTACTTGAATATATTATATGAGTTCCAATTTTAATTGAAGAAACCCAAGAAAAGGTAAAGGGGTGGCAGAAAAAGAACATATTCAAGAGGTTTTGATGAACTCTAAGAAGATTATCGAGATCGGCAGGTTTATAGTCGGCGTGAATGCTGAATAAATAGTCCAAGCATTTGACCTCTCAGAGCGATTCTAATCCCAACGCCACTCACGACGTCTACTGCTACTCCTTCCTAAGACACTTCCTCCCACCTAAGAAGAATTTAAGATTTGGCTTCATTAGTATTCAAAATATACTAAAAAGATACTCCTGCAGTTGAAAGAAGTGTTGCTCTAAAATTTGAAAGGAACCCCTGCACCAAAGTCATAGGAAGAAAAAATTAAATATTCTAAAATGTGATACAAAATTCCAAATAGAAAGGATCACGTAAAGCCAGTTGATTTTTCGTTCGTGGTGTGGGATCTATCATACTAAGTGCAAAATCTTGGTACAAAATAAAACAAATGTCAAAGTTAATTGTCGATAATCAAAATAATGACTCAAATTGGTCCAAAGTGCAGTTTGTTAAAATTTACTCCTCTTTACGTTGTGAATAGACTAACGCGGCGTGAAGTAGAAATCAAATGTTTGAATTTAAAAATTTTGTTGTACTCTCAAAGAATATTTTATACCGTAAGACATTTTTACAACCTTTGCAATTCATTTACCCCTAAGTGCCGTCAAACGTTTTGATTCTAATTGTAGAAATTGAGCAAGAACATTAAATAATCGCAATAATGGGATTGTATTACGCAGATTTTTATATGTTGATCATTGTAGGCTAGTTCTTATAATCCTGGCAACAAATTACCCCAAGTCTCGTCAAAAGATAGCAAATTTTGATTCTAAGTGCAAAATTCAGTAAAACATTAAACAATCGCAATAATCGATTGTACCCCTGCAGATTTTATTTTGGTTATTGTAGGCTAGTTCTTATAATCCTGGCAACAAATTACCCCTAAGTACCGTCAGAAGTAGTAATTTTGACTGCAAGTCTAACAATTCTTTATTACGATTGATCAACATATAAAAAATCTGCGGGTACAATCCTATTATGGGATTGTTTAAAGTTTTGCTGCATTTTACTCTTATGTAAAAATTTGCTACCCCTGATGGCACTTTGGGTAACTCTTAGAGTCAAAATTAAGCCACTTGACGGCACTTGAAGTAATTTGTTGCCAGGGTTGTAAACAACTGGCTTACAATGATCAACATATAAAGAATCTGCTGGGATGCAATCCTTTTTGCTGCAAATGTTTACTGTTTTGCCTAATTTTACACTCTGGAATAAAGATTGTCACTCCCTCACGGCACTTTGGGGTAATTTGTTACCAGGGATGGGAACAACTGGTTTACAATAACCAACACATTAAAATCCTGGGGTACAATCTCATTAGGGCGAATGCTTATTGTTTTGCTGAATTTTTAATTTAGATTAAAATTTCGCCACCTGACGGCAGTCTGGGGGTAATTTAATGCCAAGGTTATAAGAACTGGCTTACAATGACTAACATATAAAAAATCTTTAGGGGTACAATCCTAATATTGCGAATGTTTAATGTTTTTACTGATTTTTACACTTAGAATAGAATTGCCACCCCTGACGGCATTTTGGGGTAATTTGTTGCCAGATAAAAGAACTTTGCTTACAATGACAAATATATAAAGAATCTGTGAAGGTAAAATCCCATTTACTGCAACTTTAATGTTTTTCCTCAATTTTTACACTTGAAATAAAGATTGCCACTCCTGACGGCACTTTGGGTAATTTGCTTACTTGTGATATAAAAACGAACTTACAATCCGATATAAAATCTACGGAGTGCTGCATAATTAAATTTTAATCAAAAA
>JALBCR010001108.1:0-184624 GCA_030710515.1 Abscondita cerata | reverse complement strand
TTTTCATTTCACTATATTAAAATGAAAAACCATTGTGTTCTGCCGTCATTACGGGTTTATCTCTTGCCCGAGCTGCGTTCAGCCGTTCCAGGTGAAGTCTTTTCTATGCGAATTTAGTCTGGTCGGCTCGTGGTCACGATCTGAACAGGTGCGCGGCTTAATGCGCAATGTCGTACCGTAATTTATCAAAAGCTGTCCGTTGCTTGAGGGCGTCATCGCACTGCATATTTGCAGATATGTAAGCCCATTGTCATTGATTGAAATATCTACTAACATATTGCATATTACTTCGAAAATATTGATTACAAATTTTGCAGATTATTGAATTAAAGCGGATGTCAGTTACAAGGTCGTTTATCGTAATAATTTTGGCTCACAGCAGAGAAGCATCATATGATCTCTGCTTGCCGTCTTAATTTATGCACGATGCTATCAACAAAAATACTTTTAAAAGTATTCATCTGTTCGCGCTGCATATTGTAATCCATGTTTTTTTTATCGTTTCTTAAATGACCAAATATATTTCAGTCAGGTCACGCGTAACTTTTGTGTTTACTTTTGACTTGCAAACACATTACGGGTCATCGAAAAAGGTGTCATATTGCTTTGATAGCACTAGTGATCACTGTTTTATTTAACACAATGTCGTGTCAGTAAATGGAAGCTTTCTTGTAGTAGCGCTTCGAATGACACTGATTTAGCAGTGTACAAAACAGCATCACCTTCATCGATGTTACAAAGAAGCATTTTTTTTTGATTTCCAGACTATTGTACCACCAGATGTTAGCCAAAACATACATCTGATATGCTGATCTGTAATAAAAATAGTATAAAATAGCCTCCAAAATGTTACAATGTGTCGTCGTACTCAACAAAGTGCTAAAGTAATGCAGCAACTACTTTTAAATATAACATAAATTTCAGGAAAGCCCAACTTCTGTTTAAGTGTACCTAATACATGGTCCTAAGATAGGGTGTTAAAGACGTAAATTTTCAAAGACTGCTGCTCGTTTGAACAATATTTAGCTCATTTAGTGTCTGCGTTTTGTATAAAAAATAGTTCAAAATACTTATAGATTATAAATCATATTATTAGAAGTAAAGTAATACAAATTTTGAAAGTATTTTACTTTTAAACAAAGTCATTTTGAATATTTATGGGCTCATTACCTGGAGAAACATTGGTATTAGAAATACATCGGTCTACAAAGCGACCAGAACCGGAGATTAATGTGTTTACATACAGATTTTATTCAAAAAACAAAAATTTAAGCAAAAGACAACCAAGTTTTATATGAAGCTCAAGCAAGTTTGTTTTCAGTGGTTGAAGCTACAAAGCAGCCTTAAGCTGGCGGAGTTACTTCGCCTTATACTGAGATTACAGACGTCGAGTCTTCTAGTACCATCCTTTCACCAAACAACTTTTACTTAAGTGGGCTTTCATCTAAACACTATTAAGTAGTCGTTAACGCATCGTATTCATGCGACAGTCTCTCTTATTTCTGTCACGCCTAGTATTTTAAGCCTATTTGTTACCAGCCTATTGTCTCTCTGACGGTGTTGTTTAGTATTAGACCTTTAGTGTGCCTGTTGAACTTTCAGTTGAGACACGCCTAGCAGGTATGGCAGCAGTTCATATTGCTGCGATTCCTCCACGCCACCAACCATCTCCTCCACTTGCGTGCTGCAGAGTCAGTTGTCTGTTTTCTTCTGCTGCTGCGCCGTCGCTTTTTTACGGCTTGTGAACTGCAATCAACAGCCGTCTTTAACGGCAGTCATCCCGCGTCTTCTTTGTTTTATTTTCGAAAGTCGACGTCACTTTGAGTCATGCTCGGTTTCCTGTTTTAGCAGCCCATAGTGGCTTTCATGCTTCAGACGGGCAGTTAAACAAAAAGCTTCGCCGGCGGAAGCAGCCATCGTGTTATTCCGAAGCTTGCTGTTTTGCCGCCGAGCGTACGTCGAGTCACTATGCTAACGCCACTTGAAACAAACAAAGCTAACTGGTTTCTCGATCATAGTTTGATTGTTGTTGTCTGCCTGTAAGAAGATTGAAGTCTTCTCTCTATGCATCACATGTTTCCTGGTGCTTTTGCTTTATTTGCATTATATTTAATTAGTCTATTGTCTCTTTCTGATTTGTGTAGTGTATTAAGGTGAGCTAAGGCTGAGCTGGTTGGTTTTGTTTCTTTATATGTAGTGAAAAAAAGCTACAGCAGTCTACATGTCTTCCATATTTCTGCCGAGCTGAACACTGGCAAATGGCTGAAGTTCTCCATGCAGTGTGCTTTTCTCTCTAGGTTGTAATAGCAGAGCTGTCGCTTTCTTGTTATTTCGTAGTTGCACAATCGTTGTCAATCTCAATAATAAACACATAGTGTGGAGTTTGCGTGTGGTTGTCATAATTAGCTCAAATAGTCACCCTGTTATTGCTGAAGCTACGATCAAACAGTCTTTCCGGTAGTCATATTTTCTAGATGAACTTGAAGACGGATACTCAGATTTTCTTTGTGCTTTTACAGATTGTCGTAAGCTATGACTGGAGCCGTGTAGAAGAAAGATTTGCACTAGTCGATGCTGCTTTTAGCGAGGTTTGATGATGTGGTCTTTTCACAAGTTATTGTGCTGTATAGAAAGCAGACTTTAGTTGTGAGTTATTCATCGGGTGGGATTCCGTAAAGCCATTTGCTCGTTGTAGGTCATTCACATCATCGGTTGATGTTGTAGTATTGCTCTATTCAGACAAAGCCACGCCGATCTTCATACGTAGATTTTCTTATGTTTCTGCTGTGCTCGATTGTTGAGAAAACATTTGCCAGTTAAGTCAGTGCACAGCTTGTCACATTTCTGAAACAATATACAGTTTTGGTGTGTCTCAAATGCAGACAAATCTACTTATTGATGAAGTTTATGGATTTGTGGCTTTAGTGCAATATTTAGATCATTCATTTATCATCATTCATGTAGCAAACAGCACAAAAGTGATGTTAAAGAGCGTGTGCAAGCAGCTGTGGTGAAGCCTGGCTTCCGCTGAGCCTAGCTTCTGAATTAACGAGCGCCTCGATATTTTCAAGGTGAAATGTTGTTGTGCAAGTAAACTCGCCGTAATAGTAGCAGCGCAACTGACAAAGATTGTGTGGGGAATTACCACGTGTGTTGAAAGCATCACCTGTCATTTCAACTACTACCGTTGCTGCGGAAAGCACAAAGCCTACTTTCATCATCGGTAAATTGAGTTTCACATCTTCAAATTGTATTATATTTGCCTTTACGCCGTCTTCTTCCACAGAACAGCAGGAGTTAATTCTTGTAAATGATGGTTGCGACGTTATTGTAGCCAGGCCGGCATACTACTTTGGAATAAAACACTTTGCTTTGTCGATACCGAGGCCTGCTTGAATGAGATACAGATGAAAGTTTACACATTGCAATTTATAATATTCATTAGTATAGAATCGCAATGATTTTCACTATAAAACTTTTTTGCCACTTAAATTCCAGCCATCAGACGCCTGATTCCCATGTTCATTTTTTATTTTTGCTTGAGAAGGTCTGCTTCAAACAAAGTCATGTACAAACTAGCCCTATCATTGAACAGCTGTGCCTGGTACATGGGGGCTTTATTATACGAAGTTGCTCTTAGAGAGCAAATATTTGCTTCATCCGAGTTGGTTATTGAATATTAAAGAAAGTTTTATTCAGGTGGTGCCTTGTTGTTAAAGACATAATAGACAGGTGGTTGAAATACAGCTCAAGAGACTTTGCTCATTTAACAAGAGCATAAAGGATATGTTAGCAAAACAAATTAAATTAAAATAAACAAGTACAGTGTCTATAGGTGTCCGAATTGAAGAACATGTGGGCCGGCCGGTCAGTGGTCGGCGCCGCTTGGCCGACCAAACGCTGCGGCGCTTCGTGCCAGGTAAAGGTAAAGTTGTCCACTGCTGCTTCCGCCGTATCGAACCAAAACTCAGCTTGTCGAATCATACCATTTATTTGCGTTATTAAACACCCCGCATCTTTCGAAAGTCTACCAAAAGCCACCACAGACACTCTATATTCGCCGGCTCGTTGGCAATTTTTAGTGGCAAAGAAACCGGCGCATACTGTTTCCAATAAAAGCGATTTGAACTGATACATCAGTGTAGCGGGCCAGCGCATACTGCGGGCTGCGTTATCGTTTCTCACACCACTGCAGCGGCATTGTTCGAGATATTGTACCGTTTCAACAGTGGTGCCGTTTTAGAGACCGAGTTAAGAGTAGTTCGCGTTCCCCTTAGCCTTTATTGCATCACACTAGAAACTTTCGGCCCTCAGTACGCCTGCCGACACCGCAGATGCTTTCACAAAACTGGCACCGTACTCAAGTTCTGTCAGCCTTGATTGTCTCTTTCAAAAACAGAATGAAGTGGAAGGGGTGAATACACAACTTTCATCATCCAACGGCTATACTAGAATTACTCAGTGGTACCGAGAAGATTTGATGAAAGAGTGAGCAAACGAAATGTAGATATAAAGCGTTACTCTGTTTTTGAGCTTACAAAGTTTGCCCAATACATTCATTTTATTCATATTACTAGGTCGCCGGTAAATGTAAATATATTGCTTATATTAAAGATATGTTTATTGTTTGCTATGAGCTGCGAGTAACAGAGCAGAGGGCCGAAGTCTATGGTTGAGTGCCGAAATATTTTTTATCAGAGTTCGTGTTTTAAAGTTCAAAGCCTGATTCGACATAGCCCACTTAGTACTAAGCTTAATATATTGTAATATTGTAATCTAGCTGGACAACACTCCCCAGGTGCCAAATGGCTCGCAAACATGGATTGCTACATTAAACGATGGAAATATGTATTTGCTTGTACAAAGCATTTTAATATTCTCGATAGTGCTAGTCAGTTAGTTTGTTATTCACTGGTTTAATGCTGCTTGCAGTAGTGCTTTTATCATGCTTTTTTGCTAAAATGTACATGCAGCGTATGTAGACGATTGAAATGTAAAGAATTCTATTAACGCATCATAAAATAGGTTTCATTATAAATGTATTTGTTAAACTAGGTAGTCACACAGAAATTATGAATGTTACTGTTGTGCCAGCCTTGGTCGTGAACAGATTGTGTTCAGTTTATTTATACGGCGCAGTTTGTCGTGATGTTTTTACATCTGTTTTCACATACTTTCATAGTGCAGTATTAAGTAATGATCATTTTTATATCATATGTTACTTATTCTAAAAATTGTTATGACTATTAACACAGATATGTTACTATACGTTGTAGATTTTGTAGTTCTTTTCTGTTTCACAAATTAAAGAATAGTATGTAAAATTGACAAATATATAAATTTGTTGCTATGCCGACAGCCAAATCAGTTCAATGTTGTTATAGTTTAATATCTCGTATTAGTAAAGATGTAATACTTCCGACGAGTAAAAGTCTTCTCGTTTTTAATGTTAGTCGAAATTTTATAACATTAAAATTATGATTTAATAAATGATGAGAGCAGACAGCAAATTTTTTTGTTCATATTTTTTGTTCTAAATAATATGATGTTTTCAGTTGGTTTCTTTTAATCTTTATTGGAAATACTGCAATAGAAATAATTATTAATATTTTAGGTTAAACATTTTTTCTTAATGTCTTAATAATAATAATAATAAAATACTTTTTTATCGACAATCTGGTATTAAAGTACTTATGTCGATTTTTAAAAATCTGTGCTCACTCTTGAAGCCTGGTCTTTACCAGTGTCATTTTAAAAACAGACTTGGTCGAAACTGATTACTGAACTTCAACATAAAAAGATAGAATAAAATACTCTTGTTAAAATTAGAGAATACAAACTTTTGATATTTTTTCAAAAAAACACATATCAATATTACTTTTTAATATTTGTCGTTTATCAAATCACAGAGTTTGCAAAAATGAACATATAATGGGGAGTTTTCTAGTTGTGTTATTTTTTGTTTATCAAAATGATTATTATTGGCGCTTAATTGGGCAAAGTTTCAAAGATTGGCTTGTTTAACATTTTCACTTCTTACCAGGTGTTATGCGCTGGGTAAAGTAGTTCCCACACATACGTTAACGTGTGTTCTTTCGTAGACTACGTCAACGTTACGCATCCAGCCTGCGCTGGGCGCTTTAGATAAAGTGGACAGTTGCGCCCAAAGCCCTTTCTTTGCTGGCGGCTATCGCTACCTTCTGTTTGTTTGTTGCCGCCGTCGAAGCTTCCTGCAATACCACTGGAACGCTAACGAAAAGTATATGTAATGAAACAAGTTTCCTCGAAGGTTCTTCTCGATCAATATTATCCGTATTTCACTGCTGTTGCCAGCAGCCCGTAGCCTTAGCTGCGACAGTCTTCTCTCTCTGCTTCTGTGGTTGAGCGTTCCTGCTTGTCTCTCTGAGCTTGTGCAGCGACAGTATTAGACCTTACCTGGCTGAATTTGCCGATCGGTGCCTTGAGCTCTTCTATTATCCACATAGCGCTCAAACAAAGCAGTCACTGGACCATCGTCACTACTGCTAACTACATAGTCACGAGCCATTTAAATCCTTAGCGTTGTTTCGGTCAGTCAGTACAGCCCTCTTTCTCTGTGATAGCCAGCAGCCGTAGTTTCTTTTCATTATTATTTCATTACAACCAGCCGGCGCTCAAATACCGAAATCAGTTTAAAGTTGCGATCCTTAAAAAGATTTAAAAATCCCGATGTTTGGCTCAGCCTGAATTTCTAAGAACACATACGGCATTTTGCAAGCCGTAACTTGCCAGAACCATTGATATGTTGAACAATTGTCACACTATATTTTATCTCTATTTCAATGGCAGTTTGTTCAACATTTTTTGCTCTACACATGTGGTTGCCAGTGCAGCCGTTGAGTAATCACAGCTCATCAACACAGAACACCCAAATATTACGCAACTCATCTGGTTGTTTAGTACGAAGACCGATCTACATGTGCCTTCGTTCTCGTGCATTTTTGCCAAATGTGTGATCTGCTAGCGTAAGTTCAGCATTTGCCTCTGTTATACGACTTCGTTTTCACATTGCAGTTGCGAACACATTCGACAGCTCACAACACAATGTTGAGCCAGCATGTTTTTTTGTTAAACGGTATTTGACTGGGGCCAGTAGCCTGGTTAACGACGTAATTTCAACGACCTGGTTCTTGCATTGCCACTGACATCGTGATCTTCGGAAAACTGCCACTGTCTTTTGCAGCCGATTTTTTGGGATTATTGTAAGTGGTCGATAATCCCAACATATTTATCATACTTACAGTTTGATGTTCACGCCTCTTGCCAACGGCGTAGACATTTGGTGCAGCACTATTCTAGGCGACTCTGAATATAAGATCAAATCACGCCTGTGCTTACCTGGCTGTCTTCTTATTGCTTCATTTATATTGTTATGCCGTACAGGTTCCAAAATGTTCGCACATATTTCTGTCATCTAGCTGTTTTGATATCACGCCTCACCAAGACGCGCTGGTCACTGTCCTTCTTCAGTGTAAAGCTCGATACTACGCGCTTGGTTTACCTCTGCGCATTTGGTCAGAGCTGTGGCTTGTGTTAACACTGATTAAATTTATGTTTGCTTTTACAAATAAATGTAACAGAATTGATTTATCACTAGTTTATCAAGTCCGGCGAAATTAACTAGATTTATTTTGCCAGTCAATAGTTCTTTATAGCTCACCTCACAATAGTGATACAGATATGCTGTGCACCACAATATTTTTAAAGTGAGAAGAGGAGTGTTTAAACAAGTTGAATATCACCTTGTAAAGAAAAACATAAATCGTATCGGTTTCTGTGCTTATCTCGAGAAAATTACCCACTTTTCAGCAGCTGCTGCCTCTTGAAGGAGACTGTCTCACTAGGGGAATGCAGCTTGACTTTGACTTTCTTTCTCGGGATCGGTCCATTTTTTGCCGAAGTCCTACACTGCAGCAAATATACCAAATGCTATTGTTAATGAAATTAATTCTTTGCTTGTAATTGTCTAACAGCCACTAGCAGAGCTTATACGATCTTAAAATACCTATTTAAAATCTAATAATATTCGCTCTTGAAGAAAACTAAACGTTCGTTATGAATAATATCGTAAAAGCTGGTAATGTATAACAAATAATAATAATATATATTATAAGCAACACTGTATCAAATCTAATTCTCTATTTCAAAGACAATTCTGACGATTACACGCCTCTTTTTTTAGTAACTGCGACTTCTTGATCATTGAAATGATTTTTTTTATATTAACAACAATGATATCTGCTTACTTCTTAACATAACATATGTAAAATATAATATCACAAATACATTTTTGAAAGAATCGTTTATCATCATGCCGAATATTTATTTGTATACGTGCTCAATCTTTGATGTTTGAGGTTTCATCAAGGTAATAAATTTACAAATTCAGTGATTTGAGTTTAGCAATACTAGTATATTACATCGATGTTATGTTAATTTGACCAACAATACAGGTTAGCTTTTGACGTGTTGTTATTGTTTATTGTTTTCAGATATCGCAACACTATTGTTGAATACAAGTTATGTTATGCATTTCTAGTTATGTTTACTCTAACGTAATATATTTTGATGTGAGTCGTCAGTTGATATTGTGTCATAACTTTAAAATTAGCAACTTTGCTTTCCGATAATTTTTGGAAATTTATCATGAAACACCCCGAACAATACAAATTGCACAGTTTTAGATCAAAGGGCGATTAAAATGTCACTTGGCAGAAACTTTGCATTTAACAGAGCATGGTAAAGTTTCACCTGATTGCTCAATTTTTTTCAATAAAAATGCAAATTACCAATTCTCTTTCTGAGATTCTCGATCTATGGAATCATAAATTGTTTTTTTTAGTAAAATAAACAGTTCTTTAAAATAAGGATGCGTATAACACTAAGTAGTCTTTCTGGTCCTTCTGAGATCTCTATGCCTGTATATTTTCTTTTGTTGCAAGGCGGTTTCTGAAGAATACTATTTAATGTTCTACAGTACCACCTTTTTATCGTAGTAGCTCTTTAGCGCAGATTATTTTGTTATGCTCTTGAGCTTGAATTACCGAGGTCATGGTCATTTGTTATATTGCACGTCAAGACAGGTTGAATATTAGTTTTTAGTTTGCTTTTGTTCAGAAATAGTAAAAGATGCAGTTAAAAACAGCTTCTGGAGCAATTAGCCAAAAATGCCGATTTTTTTCGTTTATTTTCGGTTCTATTGCAGTTTGCAAGTTTAGTGCATGCTCTTGCTTGTTCTGAATTGTACCTGTGTGCCGCAATGAACGATATGTTTGTTTAAAAGAGTAGGTAACATCACGAGCTATGGTAAGTCGAGAAGATCTGCTTGTTAATTTAAGAAAGTTGTAATACAGTACTTGTGGCTCGTTGGTGGTGTATAGGGTGACGTTTTTCTTACTCGATGCCGTTTTAGTTGTTTGCATCATCGCCGAGTTTATGTGGCTTCTCCAGCCATGTGACATGTTGCTCACAAATCGAATGTGAATAATGCAGAGAGCGCGAGTGTACCACAGTTTGCGTACCACAGCTCAGCCAGGTCGTAGTATCAACGTAATGTTGAAATGCACGTTTCAGGGATAGAACACTTTCTTAGTGGCACACGAAATACTCAGCATTACGTAGCTCAGGGCAGCTGTGCCAGACGAGACCGGATTAAAATCGGTTCTGCAAGACTGAAGTAAACGGATCACCGTATTTTTGGAGAACGCAGCATGCTTTTTCAGCGGCGTCGTTGGTCGCTCACGCGCGAACAGGTGTCAGGTGTCGCGCAGTAGCATTGCATATACGGGCAATTATTGCGGCTCATTGGTGTGGGACCCTCGTGGCCGTATTGCTTGGCGCCAGACAATTAGATTTAGACTCCGGTATTCCGTACCAGCTTGTATTGCATTATTTGCTTAATCGTTAATAGAGTATAGTCGTTAGTAAACTTTTATTTCGCAAGTGCTTCGCTTTTCTGTTTGTAGGCTATTTGCCTGTGGCGTTCGGCAACACAATGGTGACAACTCAACGCTCGACAATAAATGGTGCAGCTTGACGCCAGAAAGCCGGTCACAAAACGCGTGGCAGACACGTTTTTTCTACTGCCGCCACATATTTAATTTCAACATGGACACCATCGACGTCATTACGTTTGTTTTACTCTTCAGCTGCCTCGCCAGATCAATTTTTCGATACACTGAGTCATCACCAGCAGAGCCGTAATCCGAGCACGATACGCCCCGCTTTGACGATGAATAACGCAAATAAAGCGCCGCCATCAACTCATCGTCCGGTCGCCAGCATAAAATGCAACGTGATTCGCGGTCAGCACCCCGCCACTAAGGCGCGTCAACACCACCAGCTTGCGTATTGCCGCCTAGCATTGCCGCATTATACCGTCGAGGTACGCATCGCATTTGAAGACGTCATTAAAATTCCAGAGGCAGCTCTCGACGTAGCCATTTGCACTGAGCGACACGCTCGTCTCATCGCCTCCGCCGCGTGTGACGTCCGACTCGATATCTACGCCTCTCTCCGCTTCATGCTTTCTTCCGCAAAGCTTCCTTATACGCGACACCCGTCTGGTTGCCACGGCCATTGTTGCTGTGCGAAGGCTTTCTTACAACAGTCCCCGCCTATGTAGTTGCTTGTACGTTTTATATAAACACATCAAAAGAATTTTTCATGCAAGCGTTGGTTTGCATTCTTCTAGAAAACAGGACGACCATCTATGTGTGCCCAGCTTCAGCTTGTTTCGTGTTCCACATTTGTTTAAAGGAGCCGAGCATCATACTATTTATGATAGTCACATACCCTGTTAAAACCGTAGCCTATTACAGCAGTGTTTTCATGTCAGGCCAGCAAACTACCTGTTCTTCCTTCTACACAAGCGTATACTGAGAGGTTATCATTTCCGCCTTTAAATAAAATACTTCTGACAAAGCGCGCTCTAAGCTTTTACTATGTTTTATGCGCAGTTTGAAATTATGATTGTATTACATATCTTAGAATGATGAGTTGAATTGCTACTGATATTACTGAATGTAGTTATTGAGTGGTGCTTAGCTGATTTATGTCGCCTTATGTGTCAAATTTTTGACTGATAACAAACTGTAAAGTCTTTAGCCTCTTGACAGTGCCATCGTGTTCACTCACAAATCCCATTACCGTTAATGTTAGTGGGTTCTCACTATTGTGGCCTAGATGTTCATTTTTTAAGCATATTACAAAGTTCATTTAAACAATGTTCAGATGTCGTAGTCCTTTGCAAAAGGATTATATTCAAAGAATCAACAGATAAAACATTTTCAGTAAATGTACGTAAAATATAGTACTACATGTTTTTATTTACACCGACGCTGGAAAGCCGAAATTAAAATATTGTAGATACAGAACGCAAGTTCTGTTAAGCATTGCAAATCTTTCTACGAGATTCGTAAGATACCTTTTTGTTTAGAAATCAGCTTATTAGAAGTTTTTCAATAGAATTAAACAGAGAAATAGTCAGTGGTATTCAGTCAGTTATATTTTCGTTCGTTTTTCAAATGGCGCCTAGTCCTTTATCGCCTGATGGTCGAGATGTCACTGTCACGATGTGCGAAGATACCTTCACTTACAAAAGCGACGGTGAAACTTGGAGACAGAAAATGAAAGTAGACACTAACAAAGCTTAACGTTAAGCGGCGAAAATGGCCGTTGTCATAACACGAACAGCCTATAGTCTAACTCTTACAACTGCCACTTCGGCGCTTATTACGTTATCTGCAGCGGTTCAATCCACCGTAGAGCCGCGACTCGTCATCATTTTGCTTGATTGCTTGCGTCTTCGGTTAGATTTTTGACGAGTTCCGCATTTTAATGATCACTGAAAGCAGTGCACTGCAAGTCAAAATGAAAATGACAAAAATACAATTGTTACTATTTGCTCGGGACCGTCCCAAACTGCTGTAACAGAGAATTAGTTTTGAGCTGTATTCGTTTATTTATTTATTGCACTTCATTGTGCCATTCATTATCTCTCTTTTCGAATTGAGCTGGGCCAGATTCAACAAGTTACTAATAATAGCTTTAGCCAGTCAGTCGCTTTTGCCTGTATAGATTTAACGCAGCATCTCTTTATAGTAAATACTAATTATGGTAATACAGTGTAGATTACGTGTTATAGTTTCCACATCGCATCATCACGTACCATGTTTTCTGCATATGTAAAGAGTCAATATCTTATATTAGCTTCAAACTTTATGCGTTTCAACATGCAACTTTGCATCACTTCGGCATTATAATTACTGTCAACGTAAAATACGGCTGCTTTCGCCTTAACAGTCTGTTTTACCAAATATTAAGAATGAAGTATAACAGGTCAGTATCATGCCAGCTAGTACTTATACATAATAAAGTAATTGCAAACAATTTTTCAGCACTGGGTTTATGTGTGAGCTTGGTAGAAGGAGGCCCAGCACAGTAACAATAAATACTACGATACTTACGGGCCAGGTTGAAACAGTACCTGACACAATTCTTATTACTCTGATTGTAGCCGCATTCTGCATCGAAAGAAGCCTGAGCAACCAGGACAAATATCTCGCCATTATTGTGACCCGGCGCCGATTGCTTGTGTTGTTAATAATAGGAATTACAGCTCGAAACCGATTGAGCTGAAGGCTTACCGTTCTCGGCTTCCGACATTCTTGCTGAGTGATTTGGCAGCCGGCATCCCGAAAATATACTTACCGAAAGATGACCATCACCTGCAGCAGAAAACCGACACAAAGCGTGATAGAGTTGTGCCAGGCCTCAGAGAGCTAAGAAGAATTGCATGTGAATGTTTTAAATGAGGTTAAATTCAGCCCAGTAATGATTCAACAACAAACGAGTCCTTTTTTGTGTTGGCTGTGGAAACAGTGTTTTCTGAAGAGCAGGTAGGTTACTGTTGTCGAGAATGTTCAGTGAGAGCAAAGAAGAAATGCATGTAAATGTAATGTGGGTTTATAGTCATCTATTGGGTCGCATTTATCTATGTCTCAAATTTTTGCCGCTTCAAAGGCTGCTTCAAACATGCTAAAGCCAGCTAGTTTGTTATTTATCAAGAGTCAAATATACAGAGTTACAGTAATAAAGTTCAATAAAACTGGGTCAAGCAAAGTGCTTTGTTGTGAACATGTTACCTGATTTTCATCTGTTTAAGGTGGCCATCAAATGTTTATTTAGATGAAGAACAAGATTGTTCTCATATATAATGTCACAGAAGCCAGTGACTTTTTAAAACTACGAATTAGACAGGAGTCTTTTGTATGTTAGGAAAAGTCAAAACTAGATAGATAGACGAGTTATATGAGTATGCCTTCCTTATTGCATGATTTAAATCCCGGAGATCACCCTGCTTGCTTAAAGATAGAAACTGTCATTAGGAAATATTGGACTCAATATATTTCTTCACTAAGTTTTTTTTTGCAAAATAAAGTATGGATGATTTGTTAGAGTTTAAATAATAATGTGTGTTTGAAAGATCATTATTAATACATTAGCTCAGCTGTTGGGTATATCACAAGTTTTTGAATGAAAGTACTATAATTGCATATATTACATTGTTCTAAGACGAGGTCATTACAAATATAAATATAGCACCGAAGAACTGACAAAGAGTCATTTATACGGGGGTAAGTTACAGTACTGAGAGTTATCACGTCCAGGAGATGTCTTGCTCCTAAATACGAAGGATCTCTTTGCCTCTCCAGCGGCCATTACCCACCTGCTGCTTGCAATATTATGTTGGGCCTTCCCACCAACTTTTCGTTTGATGTGTCCCAATGTTTTTTAAAAGAAATGGATAGTTCATCTGTAAGAGTATGTCTGCTTTGTTGCAAACAAATTTTACGTAAAATTATAGCGCATGGCAACCATTTTTCCCAGAAAGGCAGTTTCCATTACCTCTGGCTGTGAAGCGCAGCCTACTGCCGCAGAATTTTTTGCAGTTCCCCTCATGGTCTCTCGTGCACAGCATACTGACTTGAAATAAACGTCCGCGACAGAACGTGTTTTCTCCGCATACCTCTGAATCCATGCCCCCTCAAATACCATTTATAAAGCAGTGCAAGCATGAAACACACATTTAGCCTGAACGGAAACATCGTGAACGCGGGTTCAGCAGGTTATTTAGTATTTTTTGCATGCAGCCATAATGCCGATCACCGCAGCCTGCCCGAGCACTACTCTTGATGATTTGTTGTCGTGGAGAGCTTGGCAGTGGTTGCAGTCATTTTAAACTTGATCATTGACCAATTGTACTACCATTGACAAAAATAACTTCAAAAACCCTGTTTCACAAAGGAAATACTGAACATGTGCCGGAATTAAACAACTTTATCTTCTTGCAAAGCAGCTGTTCAAACAATAACTGTTAGCCAGAAGATGACAGCATATCGCCTTGAACGAGCTCGATCGCCAAAGAAAATGGAAATGTTCAAGACACAGTCATTAGCAAATCATTTTAAGGAATTTTCTTAAGTCATCTCTTGAATGATCTGTCTACAAACACGTTCATTGGTAGAGGCTTCACACCTGCAATTGTAAGACTCAGCACACAACAGATTGACACCAAATAGCTTGGGAGTTGAGTCAATACCTACCATGTTTTCTGTCCACTGCTTTCTTCCAACCAATCTGCTCTCATTATCCTTTCACTTCGTTTTCAAAATGTGTGATTAGAAAGCAGTCCAAGATTGGTTGTATCTTTGAAGTGCAGATAAATGCCAGAAAATGGGGATTTTCTCGAATACTCGCTTAACCTCGTAATGATCTATCTTAAAATGCAAAGACTCTTGGCGAACTCAGTAATATATGGCGTGGAGCCGCCCTTTCAAAGTATCGCCCAGATGTACCAGACTTTCGGGATGGGACTCTTGGTTGAAAATAACCCATGAATGCAAATGGAGAACATGATCGAGTGCTGGATCGCCACGGATAAGGTCGTAGCCCTGTAGAATGTACTCCAGACATACCTGGTTTTCTCAAATCTATCATTGCTGCTGACTCTAGAATCAGCATGAACATGGGAGAATCGCAACACTGCACAGATAGTCAAGATGACAGGGGCAAAGTACCTGTAAGCCGAGTTGCTGAGAATGAAAAAGTTTAAAATTTATAAAGAATTGCGGCTACCTTCGTTCAACACTGCACCAGAGGGCACCGATCATCCTTTTCGTCAGTTCAAGACGTCATGCCTCAGCAGGATGATGCCACCTCTATTTGCTTTTTACTTACTGGGAGAATGATCGTTGTGCTTTACATTGTCGTAGTCGTATTGCTGTCATTGCCACAATGTAGTAAAAATTGTAAAATCACGTATAACAAATGAGCCGGAGCGATCATCACCATGCAGCCAAAAATACAGGAAGGAGAAAAGCGTGATAAACTTAGCGTCTCAAAAGATAACCTCAGAGCATATTGTTAGAAGAATTGTGAATGTAGCAGCAGAGTTAGAAAGCAGCTTCTGAAATGCTGTCTTAAACTTCGATTTACCTTAGACAACTTGTTTTCTATACCAGCCAGTAATGGAAGTTTGTTAGATGATTTGAAACTAAATTTATTCTTCTAGTGTTAATGGTTCAACAACAACGTTTGGGCAGATCAGTACTTTTTTCTGTTGTAGGTAGTAAGTCAGCAAATATCGCCTAGTATATGTCTGCTGAGCCGAGTACGAAGGAGATATTGCCAGCCTGTTTTTTCTAAAGCGGTAGGTTATGTTCTTTATTTGTTTTTAGTATGTTGGGATGGATTATTGATGTGTCACTTTGTTATTGCGATCGGGCATCGCCGGCTTCGTGGGTTTTCTTATTGCAGGTGTTGGTCAGCCTTTCGTGCTGCGTTAGAGATGATTATTCAGAATCATACATGATTTTCGCTTATAGTCTTTTTTGCTGGTCGCTTATTTCTCGAATCTCAGCCTTCTCTACTTAGAAAGTTGTTCTTTTTCGTTTCTTTCATGCTACATTCATCTTATGCCGGAGCAAAGCTTCGACGCTGGTTCAGTACTCGACTTTAGATGTCGTAGTTACACCCGGAGAGCAGTAGCTTTGCTGTTTTTCAACATCAAAAGAAATGTGACAAAGTAGTCAATTCAGTGTTTATTGTTCTTTTGCTTGGGATGAGGCAATATTTTACATTTTTCATTTTATTTCTTGTCTTTCTATGCATTAGAGAATGTTGTCAGAAAGCTCATCTTTGTAATTCATTAAAGACAGTTTAACAACCATCTTCTATAGGATCATCTCGAAAGGGAGCGTAAAGTGAAAGTGAGTGGGATAGACCGACTTATTAGATGGTACAGTCGACATCGGCAGTTTCTGTGTTACCCAGCCTTTTTTACTATTTTGTTATTTCATCACATTTAAAGTTTTCATTTATTAAGTTAGAGAGTTTTAATAGCTGGGTTTGCTTGTTTTCAAACATAAGTAATATTGTTGAAAAGCTTTCGTTATAGACTGATACTGATGCCTGAGTAGTGTTTCAAGCAGAGTCTAAAAGCAGGTGGAGAGCTAAAGGTTTATTCATTGTTATAAGTTTGCAACAGCCTATTAATAATCACGCCCAGATGGTGCTCAAAAATGACATTTTTTCATTTCCAGTCTTTCGGGATCACACTTAACAGTGGGAAAAACAAATGTGTCCCCACGTTGACAAATCGAATAAAATATACAGCCAAAATTTGTGACAGTATCACACGAATACGTTATCGTTATTTACTGAATTAATACATTTCCTTTCGTTGCTTGACTACTGTCTTCGCAAAGTTGCGGTATTTCAGCCTGGCGATTGGTGCAAACTATCGATTTTTGCTTTTCAACATCTGTTAGAAAGAGAGGCTTGTAAAAGAATTTTAAATTTCATTTATTTTGTGCTACAGCAGCTTGGTGTATCTCGGTAAGACAAAGTTTTTTCGTTTTATTGATAAAGATATTAATGGAATTTTTTCTTTCATTGTGTTTGAAATGTTCATTGTATGTATGGGACTCAAAGCTTGATTTTTGAAATCTTATTTGCATCGTGTTAGGCGTGCTCACATTGCCAATTTTTACTTTATCTTTGTACGTAACATGGTCCTTTTTACGGTCGTGTATTCATCATTTTATAATACCAATATTTCGACCTAATTATGGGGATGAATGCCAGTAAAAATCGATGTCGCGTCAAACACAACAATATAACAGACTTCTTCATTTGCGCCTGCAAAGTTCAGTGAGTCACCGTAGCACTAATCAAATTTGCCGTAAGATAATTCTTTTCCTTATTTATATTTTCTCTGTCGAGTATCGTTTGTAGAAACATAGTCGCAGATTGTAACATTTATCGTGTCGTATGAAACATGCAGTGCCATTTAAAATTTGAAGGGGGGTGTTTTAAAGAAGTAGGTGGCTTAATCAATATTAATCTCAGCATTGGTAGTTGGCGAAGGATAGCTTCTTGTTTATTTAAATATATTTAGCCTGTTATCACAGTTATAGGGTGAAGTCAAATAAGTCACAGCCTACTACCATACATTGTGTTTATTTTGCAATTTTATTTACCAAGTTTTACTTATACTGTACCTTCTTTCTGCTCAGTGTACAACACACATGAAAATGCAATTCTTAAATTACACGTGTATTAAAGTCGCTTGTTTTTACGATAGCTCGGCATTCGATTTTTTATACAAGTTTCTGTTTTTGAAGCTCATTCTTCACATTTCTCACTTTATTTACATTAGTCGATTTTGTTTAGTAAATTTGTTGGCTGATGATAACATGAAGGATATGAGGCGAGCGATTGCGCATTTCATATGAACCTGCTTAACATACTTTTTTGGTATAGTTATCTGTGTCATGGCGACGTTTTAACACACTACAGTACCATTTTTCACTGACATCTTTTCATGCTTGTTACGAAATACAGCCTCTTCTTTTTTGCTTCTTTGTTTATTTACATATAAAACACAAGTTTGTTCTAATAGTATGTCGCTACAGAGTGGTTTTGTATCATGTAGTTTGAGAACACACTGTTGTTTGATATTTGACTAATGAATGTATGTAAGTGCACATTATGACACGATTTTAGAAGAATGGTAATATAAAACAGCAAATTAAAATACGAAAAAATAGATAATGTGTCAGAGACAAACATAGTTAACAGATGTCTGTTATGCCATAAAGACAAAGCCATTCGTGCCAATTATGAATGCTTGCGTCTTCTTGTTACTGATACTCCTTTCCACACAGTGAATGATTACTTTCAAAGAAGGTGCTGCTTGAAATACACTACTTAAACATGCCTTTAAATGGTTCGCTTATGCGCTTGATGGATCATTTTTTTATTAAAACCTCAGACCATTGCTGGATCATCACAAGATGTTTACAACATCAATCTCGACCATACTCTTCTACTTAACTTCAAATGTAGCAACATTAGGACCCTCTCGAGATTTGGGCGTTTCATATATTTGTTCGCAGATTTTCAAAATTCAGCAGCCTAATACAGATTGTGCTCATCGTAGGCACATACTCGCGCAATAAAAATAGAAATCGCGATGCAGCCTTCTGAGCGCGCCCATCAAGTAATTGTTGCTTCCATTTATTCGGTCATTAATACACGATATTGCAGGTATCTTCGAGCTTGCACAGCGTTGCATCTGTATCGTAAGAACTGGCATTTGAATGGTTTGCGCAGTATATTTTGCATTAGCTGAGTGCGAATTATACCAGATAATACGAGCTAAAATGATCTTCTGCTCGATTATTAGCAAAGGTGTATTAATACCTGAGTTTGCATGGCCAGTTTGCGTGATTTATAACGCTGTAAGCTTATGTTTGCCTATTAGCTACCTACCTATGTTCCTCATCTGTAAAATAAAAATAAATCATGTCAATGTGAAGAACTCGAAATAAATAGCGAGTCGCGACATGCTGTAAATGACATCTCTTGAAATTTTCTGATCGTCATCAATCTGCTACTATCATTTAATTAAAATCTCAGCGTTATCTATTCATACTGCACGATTACGTAATTGTTTGCGTCAGTTAATGTGCGAGCAGTTTGCTAAAACACGATGTTATAAATACCTTTGTTCATCAGTTCTTCGATGATTACAAATCAGTTAGTCGTCAACTTTGTTTTTGCTTTCTCAAAATTTTAAAAATGAGTTATCTAATCATCTTAATCACTCTTGTTAGTAACAATAATGCCAAGAGCTTATATTAGTTCTTCTCAGGTCGTAATGACTCTGAAAATAATGGTGAAATCAAAATTGTGGACAAATCCCATAAGTTTGTTTATCATATTCGTAATGATTGTCAAATATTTGGCATCTCTAAAGCTACCAAGCATTTATTTCTGGCAAATTAGATAATACAGTTATTATCCAACGCTGCTGTGGGTTTCCAACAACATTTTGCTTTTAAGTTTTTTTGCCTCTTACTATATATTAATATGTTGAGAGCGGATTTTATTCTCAATGTTGTGTTTCTGCCCGGTTTACCGTGTGTTTAGTCGGCATTGCAAAGTTGGTTTTCTTAGGTAATTATTTTCTATGACCAGTGAGTAAACGTTGTCTGGTGGTAAAATAAGAAATTAAGCACTTAAGCTTTCTGAGATAAGCAGTAGTCTTATATTCCATTTTTTTTTAATGTATATATTTCGATCTTTTCTACATACGAAGCCATTATGCCGATGATATGGCACAAGTTTTTTTGTACCGAGGCGATTTATTTCAGTGTTATGAAAATTATTTCAAAGATTATTATGCCTCGTTTCCAAAGAATAGTTGTTTTTTGTTATTTGCACAGTAGAAAATAGCCTTGTTACAAAGTGAAATCGCTAACTCCAGCGATGTTTTTTATTTCACAAAGATCATTTAGAAAAGTCAAACAAAATGAAACAGAAATACGTCATTCGTGGCTGGTGCTGAGATTACTTCGTACAGCCTGAGCTGGGCATGTTTGACTTAGCAGTTGTCTTTCTGTTCAAGCCGGTCAGCCATCATAAAAAACAGATGCCTCAGTTGCACCATGCGAGTGGAACCATTACCTACTCTTTCTCATTGACTTTCGTTGTTTATCGAGTATGGATACACTTTTGCCATTACTTGAAATGCATTACTGACAACCTTCCTGCCAAAAGACTTAAATCTCGGTCCTATATCGTTGCAGATCACTTAAGGCTTTTTCTGGAAGCTGAAGAGGAAAAATATGGTCTAGAGTTGATGTTTTCACAAACATCTCACGATGATCCAATGGGCTTTGATCGTGAACAAAAATTCTGGTCAAAGTAACGTTAACAGACACTAAAATGCAACCTATGCTGCTTAAATGGGGTGTGATTTCTAATCCCATCAGACTGTGGGGATGCAGACTGCTCTCACATATTGTAGAGGATTATCAAATTAATAGTATCGGTAATGCTGATGATAATAGCTTAGTTTTATGTACCCGAGTTGTGCTTGGTGCAGCTTGAGTTTTTTTCGTTAAGTTATTAGTAAATTCAATTTTTTTAAATATGAAATTACTGGCCCTGTGAAGCATTCTCGATCGAAAAACAACTTTAAACAATGAATGCAATTTTTTAAATGAAATAATTGTATTAACTGGCCTCCACACCGTCAGATTCTGTTAAAATCTCAGCACTTGATTAAACAAAGCATGGATACTGCTAATATATCAAAATTAATTTTTTCACTTACATGAGCGGAGGAAAGTGCGAAAAGAAACAAAATCCACGTAGCGTCATCAACACTTGTGTCAGCTGTCACAGAAATACCAAGAACTGTGTGAGCTTTGCTTATCTCCGAGCCAAAATACGAAGCACTCACATATCGGGGTAATTTTAAATTTTATTTATACTAGTGTTGATGTGTATTCTTCCTTAAATTTTTTTAACACAATGCTTTATTCTCTGTCATTTAGTCATTTATCTGCTTTTTCAGTACCAATTATCGAGAGAGAGACATATTGGCGAAAATGCTGGGTACATCATACGGTTTTCAGAACATTACCTTGTCATGGTTGTTCATTTGGCTGATTTGACTGGCTTAAGACACATGCAGATGGGTTTACTTTCTATTTAGTTTACAAAAACATTACAATACTTAGTATCAAAGTATGAAATGCACACAGCAATAGCAAACATATTTTTTTTTTAGTTATTATTTTCGCTTGTACAATCAAATAAACAAATATTTTTAACTGTTTAATCTCTTCCTATTAATCAGTATACATCTTCCAGTAGCTCTTGTTTTCTTAAAAATATTGCAACAGTTTTGATGTACTTGGTCGCATAGACGCAGACAGCTGTAATCAACTCTTAAATACAGATCGCAGTATTTAAGTCGTCAGATGTCCAATTTATATTTAATGGATATTAAACTACACCACAATAGTCTGATTAATACATCTAGCGATACCAGTTATTTTTAAGAATAGTTTAAGTTAGTTTGGCTTACCAACACAGCGGGTTCAGTGTATTCAATCATATTGTCATACTCATTATTTTCTAAGAAAATTATATTGATGACTTAGAATCTCATAAACATTGTCACGCACAGTAATAGTCGTGCTTACAGTGTTATTTTTTCTGCAATACTAGCTTATCTTTATCTACCTTTCTAATCACGTTTTTCACTTCGACAGTTTCCGATTATGCCAAGTCAGATGTCAAACTGCTTAGTAAAGTTATATTTCTATATAACATTGCTTCAATAGGCAGGGTGTTTACGGGTACGTGAGTTATAGTAAACACAGATAATATTGAAATCAAAGCTTGAAAGCGGCATTTTTAGCATGGCCCTGTAGTAACGCTGCGGGATATCACAACTATTGGGTATATACTAGCTTTTTGCAGCCAAAGCCGAAACAATACCTGCTTGTGGCCAGCTGGCGAATTAAAGCTACAAAGCAACATTCAAACATAGCGGTAGCACAGTTTCAACACTGGCTTTGTTATCATACTATTTGCAAAGCAGTAATAATTAAATAGCTTTAAAAACGTTCATCAGTAGGCCTAGTTGTCTCGTCAATAGCTTGGATGGACCATTCGTAAGGTAGCTTATTTTCGTGATATGATGTGCAGTTATGTTGAACCAAAATACATTGATTACGCCCATTTTATTAATCGAAAATGCATTTAAGTTCCAACATAACTAAAAATTATATGTTACAAATATTAATGTTATTTTTTACTCTTTTTAAAGCGAAGTGCGCTTTGCTGACCAATATGTTAGTTAATCGTTTATAATTAAATTAATAACAACGCAGAATTTTTTCACATTTTTGGTCAAAATAAATGTTCGATATGCTCAGTTAAAACGCTGGTAAAAAGATCTGTTTTCTTTGCCTCTGTTTCCTACGGAGCGCTCGCAGAAGACTTTATCTAGCCTAGCTTTACTTTTAATAACAGATGGCCGACACAGCAAAATTTGCTCGGTCGATGATTTATTAACGATACACGCTTACCGAAATATTGGCCAGTCAATTCAGACTATAAACACGAGTCGGCGCGCCGTTACGTCACCGTACGTAAATTTGCTGCAGCGTTGCAGTGCTGCTGAAGCGCACGCACACAGCGTTACCGCCGTTTATCGAAATATTGCGCATTGAAAGTCGTCGTTGACAAACAAACAGGTAAACAGGCGCGCTTCCGCCAATGCTGCTGCTACTATTATTTTTTCGACGTGACACAATAAAATCTCTTGTTATATTTGCTGTTGTTAATGTTCGTAATGTATATTTTTTACGTAAGTGTTGTTATAATATCGTTATTAAACACAGTACACATGACAAAGGTAGTCAAAGTTTGTTATTATGAAACCTGCAGATACTTGTAAGTATTACTCTCGTAAAGAAATGCTGAAAAGCTTCAAAAATACCTTAAATTACTTTTGAAAATTATTATCATATATTATTTATTAACACAGTTTATCTGCTGAAATTTGTACTTGCTTATTTGGTTCTCAACAGCTGGAACTCAAAATTCTTACCATGCTGGTCCTTTTTATGTTGAATGAATGCTGAATTTATTACTACTCTGACTGCATTAACTGCTTTTGTATCTAAACAATATTATGGTCAGCGCACTAAGGTGTTGCAAAGTATGCACTGTAGAGTCTTTGACTGTCGTACCATAATGATATCTGAAGACTTCGTAACAGATTATGGTTTATTGAAAAAATAAACTCGTAGTCAGCCCAGAATTATGGCTCAGAGAATGCGACATTCATAAATCAAAGAGATCGTCGATCAGTTGGTTAAGTCAAATTATATCGAACTCCAAAGGGAGGTTGTTCATATTTTCTAATAGCTATATCACAGTGATAAACACAAACACACTGTAAGAATATACATCGTGCTTGAATATGTTTTATGTAGTAAAGTATTAGACATGTCGTTAGTTATTTTTGTGTGTTGTTTGTATTATTATTATTATTTTAGATCGTTGAATTGGGCTTGAAACAATGCTTATATTAATTTATTTTTATTTCTTTTACTAAACTATTTTTTACTGAATCACATGATAGCCAAATCCCACCCTTACTTACCACCGAGATAATGGGGCAAACATTGTAAAATTATTTGCTCGAAATAGCTCTTTTAAGGTCCCCCCCCCCCCCCCCCCCCCCCCCCCCCCCCCCCCCCCCCCCCCCCCCCCCCCCCCCCCCCCCCCCCCCCCCCCCCCCCCCCCCCCCCCCCCCCCCCCCCCCCCCCCCCCCCCCCCCCCCCCCCCCCCCCCCCCCCCCCCCCCCCCCCCCCCCCCCCCCCCCCCCCCCCCCCCCCCCCCCCCCCCCCCCCCCCCCCCCCCCCCCCCCCCCCCCCCCCCCCCCCCCCCCCCCCCCCCCCCCCCCCCCCCCCCCCCCCCCCCCCCCCCCCCCCCCCCCCCCCCCCCCCCCCCCCCCCCCCCCCCCCCCCCCCCCCCCCCCCCCCCCCCCCCCCCCCCCCCCCCCCCCCCCCCCCCCCCCCCCCCCCCCCCCCCCCCCCCCCCCCCCCCCCCCCCCCCCCCCCCCCCCCCCCCCCCCCCCCCCCCCCCCCCCCCCCCCCCCCCCCCCCCCCCCCCCCCCCCCCCCCCCCCCCCCCCCCCCCCCCCCCCCCCCCCCCCCCCCCCCCCCCCCCCCCCCCCCCCCCCCCCCCCCCCCCCCCCCCCCCCCCCCCCCCCCCCCCCCCCCCCCCCCCCCCCCCCCCCCCCCCCCCCCCCCCCCCCCCCCCCCCCCCCCCCCCCCCCCCCCCCCCCCCCCCCCCCCCCCCCCCCCCCCCCCCCCCCCCCCCCCCCCCCCCCCCCCCCCCCCCCCCCCCCCCCCCCCCCCCCCCCCCCCCCCCCCCCCCCCCCCCCCCCCCCCCCCCCCCCCCCCCCCCCCCCCCCCCCCCCCCCCCCCCCCCCCCCCCCCCCCCCCCCCCCCCCCCCCCCCCCCCCCCCCCCCCCCCCCCCCCCCCCCCCCCCCCCCCCCCCCCCCCCCCCCCCCCCCCCCCCCCCCCCCCCCCCCCCCCCCCCCCCCCCCCCCCCCCCCCCCCCCCCCCCCCCCCCCCCCCCCCCCCCCCCCCCCCCCCCCCCCCCCCCCCCCCCCCCCCCCCCCCCCCCCCCCCCCCCCCCCCCCCCCCCCCCCCCCCCCCCCCCCCCCCCCCCCCCCCCCCCCCCCCCCCCCCCCCCCCCCCCCCCCCCCCCCCCCCCCCCCCCCCCCCCCCCCCCCCCCCCCCCCCCCCCCCCCCCCCCCCCCCCCCCCCCCCCCCCCCCCCCCCCCCCCCCCCCCCCCCCCCCCCCCCCCCCCCCCCCCCCCCCCCCCCCCCCCCCCCCCCCCCCCCCCCCCCCCCCCCCCCCCCCCCCCCCCCCCCCCCCCCCCCTCCCCCCCCCCCCCCCCCCCCCCCCCCCCCCCCCCCCCCCCCCCCCCCCCCCCCTCCCCCCCCCCCCCTTCGGTGTACTTTCTTCAACCGAACGTTTTTTTAACCAGCTCAATACGGGGTCGGGCGCTTTACTTAGAGCGGTTGACACAAAAACAAAAAGCCTTTTGGGTTTGCTGGAGATACTTACCCTTTTAATTCTAGTTTAAGTTAGTTTAAATCGCCGTGTGTAAATAATATGTGTACGCAGATCCTTCTTAGTAGCCAATCCTTAATTAGAACGTTAACTTTAATTTGGGTGTAACTAAAGCTTACCTGAAATCCGGCACATTAATTGCGAGCCTTATTTATTGTTAAGCGAGACTGCTGCTAACGCACATAACTTTATGCGACTGTCTCTCTATTTCTGTCACATTCTCCTAGTACTTTAATATTTGTTTGTTGTTGTATTGAATTGTCTGTCTTTCTCTTTTGTTTGTGTTCGATTTAGCGAACTAGACTTTAAGTAAAACCTGTTGATCTCCTGTTGGTCGATTTTATTTCTTTTTTTACGCAGCAGGTGTCGCCTTGCTAGATAGCAGTCATGTTTTTGAGAATTTTTTAGGGACCTCCGCGACTCTCCGACAAAGCCGGAAGCTGCTGCTCTAATTATTATAAATGCCTTTTCCTCCATGAACTTAGTGCGATACATCGATACGAATTTCTTTTGTTTCTTTTTTTTAGGTTGTTTCTCTAGAGCCGTCGTTATTTGTAAACAACATCCGTTACAAGTGAAAAAAGATCAGCCTTGCGTTGGCGCTGAGTATGCTTCAAATCAGTTCAATATGTGACCAATAAAGAAATTGGACATCTTTTAAATACCAATTACAGTATTCTAGAAAGTAGTTTAACCGTTGATTGAAATATTGGTAAAGATAGTCAACCGCTTGTATTTGCTTGTATCACGGATGCAATTCACATATGCATGTTGGGTTGCGTTTTTGTTTACTTTTTTTACCTGTACTGAAGCGCTAAGTTATAATGTGTACGATTCTTGAAATAGAATAGTTCAATTTATTCCACCGTTGTAAAAATGGCGCAACATACAATCCGTAAAATTTACTTTTGTCAATACAATGTTGCAACGTTTTCAAATATTTAGTAAACGTATTAACTAGTAATTAAAAGTGACGAATTTTTCATTTATGAATAATACCATTGATGATACATATCTTGGATTTTAATGACAATGTTTTTTTAATAATTTACTAAAATACATGCGAAGCGTTATTTGTTAAAACAGTTTGGTTTGGTCGGTGTTAGATAAATAAGAAACAATTATTTTACAAATTATGCTTGCACTTTATTTTTTAACTTGCAAATAATAATGTTGACATTTGTTTGTCATTTAATAACTTCGTTAGGAATAAAGTAGAACATACTGGGAGAAATACCACTAGAGTTCAGAAACGCAAAATTATTGGTTTTTGTATCTACTTGTTTTACGTGTTCAGTTGAAAAGGATTTTAAATAAAAATTGGTTTTCAAATTTTTCAATTCAAAAGGCAACAAGTTACCGTGTTTTTTAGGGAAAGTGGGTTCCACTAGACCTTCAAATTTAAATTCACTTGGTAATAAAACCTATTCCTATTACTTCTAAAAATAAAAGTACTAGATTTTAGCTTGAGGTGTGTTGTCTCCCGACGCGGTGCGGATAATACGTGTATAATACACTATTCTTTTCTGTGACGAAATAAATGACGATTTAATATTGAAAAATCATATTACAATAGAATTAGAAAATTATTGAGGGAAATTTGGTGTTAAAAATAGTACTCACTTTTTCCCGAGGGAAAAAAATAATTTACGAAAAGTGACACTTTGTTATCTGTTAGTAGAGATAAAAGTTAGGATTTTACTCTTTGAAACTGTATCAAAATATCATGGTTTCGAATTAAAATAGTTTAATTAAAGTAAAAATAGCTCATTAATTATAAACATTGTTTCAAAAATTACAATTCCAACTGATCTAAAATAATAGTAATAATTTACAAACAATTTACACATAAATAATAACGACATAATACAATGCTATACATAAAACATATCCAAACATTTACACTTATTTATGCAGATAATATTCTTATTTTACGGTGTGGTTTTGTGACATCACTGTAATTATAGCTATTAGAAATATGTTTATTAGCCTCCCACTTTAAGGTTCGATATAGTTTTATTTTAACCAACTGATCGATAATTAACAGTTTATGAGTGTCGCATTCTCTGAACCATGAATTCACACTGCTGTTGAGACATTTTTTTATACGGAGTTTAATTTTTCCAATAAACCATAATCTGTTTACGAGGAGTCTTCCGGATTATCGTTTATGAGTCACATTCCTTATCGGCTTAGTCAGAAATTCTACAATTGCATACTTTTAGCAACACCTTTAGTAAATGAGTAGGCTTGTTATAATATTGTTTAGATGCAAACAGTTGAGTACGTTAGATTGTAATATAAGAAAATTCAACATTCGTTCCAACATAAAAAGGGATAGCGTTTCTATGTTAAAAAATTTTAATTTCAATGACCAAAATTTAGAAATTTACTTGCGTAAGCCTAATAGATTTTAAAACATTTTCAACGGATAAACGATGTTAATGTAATAAATATATGAGTATGGAATTTTCAAAAGTATTTAAAGAAATTGTTTTTTTGGGAGAACGTTTTTCAACGATTTCTTTACGAAATTAATACTTTTAAATCTGCAGGTTTTTTCATAATAATAAACTTTATTCACATGTGTATGTATACAATCTTTGTACATATATGTGTTTGTCATGATGGTA
Source organism: Abscondita cerata (assembly GCA_030710515.1). Lineage (NCBI taxonomy): Eukaryota > Metazoa > Arthropoda > Insecta > Coleoptera > Lampyridae > Abscondita > Abscondita cerata. The sequence continues at coordinate 156,932 of JALBCR010001108.1, read as the reverse complement.
TAACCATTGTTATAACCTTACGTAAGAAAGATACAAATAAATATTATTACATTGAACAATTAACAGACAATAGAAAAAAATATATAACAAAGGACACACATTTAATTAGTACGTCGACAAAAATCAATAAATTCTTGTATATTGTAGAACGCATGTTTTTGTTTGTTTGTCAACATTGACTCAATGCACCAATATTTCAATCAACGGCATGATGCATTGGCAACAATGTCGTGCCTTAGCATAAACTATCAGCAAAATTACAGTTTTCTATTTCACATTTATCGGCAATACTGTTCTGTAAATTCTACAATACAATTGACGTATTTTCTTAGCACCAAGCGATACTACCGACCTCTGATGTTTAGAACAAATTTCGGGGTCGCATAATCCCGTAAGGTTGACTATCTTTACCAATATTTCAATCAACGGTTTAACTTATCGTTAATAGATAGATTGTCCATCGGTTAGTAGATTTTGAAACACCAACAATTGATGATCGACCATCTGTTGGTAAAAATTAAAAACAAAATTTAGATTGTAAAAGTCTTCTATAACAAGAAGAGGCCTTCGGTAGGAGCAAGAACAAAAAACAACAGATCTTTTTTTTACCAACGTTTTGCTTATTTTTTTTAGTGGAGCTTCATCAGGACAACTATTTTATTAAAGAATGTGAAAAAAAGATCATTCTTGCGTTGTTGTTAATTTAAATTATAAACAGTTAACTAACATATTAGTCAACAAAGCATAAAAAAATAACTTAAAAAGATAAAAATAACATTAAGTATTTACTTAAGGTAACATGTGTTTTTTTAGTTATGTTGGAACTTAAATACATTTTTCGATTAATAAATGAATGAATAATGTATTTTAGTTCCAACATAACTAAAACTGCGGCCCATCAGTTATATCACAGATAAATATACCTTACAGATAGTCCATCCAAATAAGTATTGGCAGTTAACCCAGATACACAAATGAACGTTTTTTTAAAAATATTTAGTGTACCAAGTATTAACAATAGGTGGCGCCTTAAGTAAAATAAGTATGGATAACAAAAGGTAGTGTTTACGACTTTGGTAACACCGCTACATGACAGATGGTGCTGTAATTTTAATTCGCCGAAACATTACAAACAATTTATTGTTTCTACAATTCGAGAAGCTATTTACTTGTAATTGAATTTAAAATATTTATTGCATTAACCTTAAAAAACTAGTATAATACTAATAGTTGTGATATCCATAGCGTTACTACAAGGCCAATGCTAAAAGTGTGCCGCTTCCAAACTGTTTCAATATTTATCTGTGTTTATATATCTTCCATTACCCAGTAAACACCCTCTTATATTGCTAGTAATGTTATATAGAATATAACTTTACTAAACGAGTTTGACATCTGACGGCATAAATCGAAACTAATTTCAGGAAATTGAGGAAAAACATTGATTAGAAAGTGATAAAAAAGATAAAAGCTAATTGTGCAGAAGAATGCCTGTAAACGATATTATGTGCAGTATTGATGTTTATAAAAGTTCACAAAATTCTCATCAATTATAGTTTTCTTAGAAATAGTTTAAGATATGGCCAATCGTTGGATATAGTTATGTGTTGGTAGAAATTTAAACTAACTAAAATATTCTTAAAAATAGCTTAATTTATGATCAATAGATGTAGTAGAAATCAAAACTAATTATTGTTGTAGTTTAATAATATCCCTCCATTAGATATAAATTGGACATCTGACGGCTTAAATCGTAACTGAATTCTGTATTTAAAAGAGTTGATTACGAATTTGTCACCACTACGATCTATGCATTAAATTTTATCATAAAATATTTACAAATATTTTTTTTAAGAATAGGGAATACTGGAAGATGTTAAATACTGATTAATAAATTAAAGAGATTAAACCGGTTAAATCTTGTTTATTTTGGTGTACAAAATGAAAATAGTAATTATAATGCTAAAAAATGTATTTAACTCATTGCTGTGTGCATTTCGATACTTTGTGATCTATTGATATAAATTGATTGTAATTGACGTAAACTACAAATAGAAGATAAAATTATCTAATAATAGTAATCTTAAATGTAGTCAAATCCAATAGATGGACTGGCCATCTGTTGGTAGAAATTGAAAGTAATTACAGAAACCATTAAAATGATTGATATTGCAGCATTTTTATTAGTAGTTTAATATGTCTCCTCTCGATGAATTACAGTTTTTGGGAAAAACGAGATCGAAATCTTATTCAGGATTTATTTAGGGAATAGAAGAAAAAACGGTTTGCGAAACCGTTGATTGAAAAATTTAGGAAGATACGTAACGCATAAGTATATAAATAAAATTTAAAAATTACCCCGACAAGTTGATGGCTCTACCATCGATTTAACCTGAGTAGTTTAGTTGCTTCGTGACTGTCGTTGAAATCGGGTCGTAGTTAAATTGCAGTTTGTGTCTTGAAGTTATTCTTATTTCTGTGACAATGACTAAGTGTGTGTACTGTATACGTTAGTTTTTCTTTCTTTTTCACGTACTTTCCTCCCCGCTCATAATAAAAAATTAGAAAAAAAATTAATTTTTTTTGATATATTGCTTTCGACGTGTTATCCGTAAGAAAGATTTATTTTGTTTTAATCAAGTTAAGTTTTTTTATTTAAACGGGAGTAAAGGTGTTGGTTGGTAGGTTACAGTTATTACAATTATTTCATTTAAAAATTACATTCATTTGTTTTAAAAGTTGTTTTCTTATGATCGGGGTAAACGGTATTGGTTGGTAGGTTACGGTTATTACAATTTCCTTCTTTAAAAAAAATTAGATTTATAATAAACCAACAGAAAACCACCAAAAACTGCACCAAAAACTTAACTCGGACACGTGTTTCAAGAGCTAAGCTGTTATCATCAGCGATACCGATACTGTTAATTTGTTAATTGATAATCCTCTACAATATGTGAAACGGTCTGCGGTTCGTTTCCACAGTCACAATTAGGATTAGAAATCACACCCCATTTAAACAACATAGAGTTGCATTTTGAATGGTCTGTTCTTGTACGATTTACTTTTGACCAAATTTTTCTTTTTTGATCAAAGCCCGGGGCTTCTATTGTTGGATCATCAATGAGATGTTTATTGAAAACATCAACTCTAGACCATAATTTTTTCCCTCTTCAACTTCAGAAAAAGCCGTACTTAAGTAGTCTTGCAACGATATAGGACTTCGAGATTTAAGTCTTTTAGCAGGAAGGTTGTCAATGTCATTTCAAATTGGCAACTTTTTGTTAAGTTGGCATTTATCCCATACTCGTTTTAATGAAGCTTTTCGTCAAATGTTCGATGAAGTAATATTACAAACAACAGGAAGTCAATGGAAAGGAGTAGATTTAATGGTTCCACTAATTATACGCATAGTGCAATTCAACTGAGCATCTATTTTTTTTTATGATAACTATTCAACCAGACAGGAGAACAATATTCTGCTGTAGAATAAACTTATGCCAATGCAGATGTACGAAGTGTCTTTGCATCTGCTCCCCAAGTTGTTCCAGCTAATTTTTGAATGACATTATTTCTTGTTTTCATTTTTTGTTTGACTTTTTCTAAATGATCTTTGTAAATTAAAAACGTATCGAAAGTTACTCCCAGATAAACTGGGTTAAAATTATGATTTCACTTTGTATTATTAAAGATATTTTCTACTTTTTTTCTCTATTACTTAAATGAAAACAAGAAACCTTTGTCTTTTTAAGATTGGGGCATAATCACCATCTTTTGAAATAATTTTCCATAATACGCAAATCATCATATAGTTTATTTTCAATTTCGAAAAAAAGCGAATGTTGAAATCAAATTGCCATATCATCGGCGTAGACGAATTTCGACATGGTAAAGAAGGAAGATCAGAAATATATACATTAAAAAGAATAGGTGCAAGAACCGATCTCTTTTACTGCTTTTATCTCCAAGAAAAACTCTAAATTGTTCTATGAGTGATGTGATTGCAATTTCTTATTTTGCCACCAGATGGCGTTCTCTTACATAGTCGCAAAGAAAATAATTTTCTAAAAAAGAGAATAACTGCAATGATATGACTATTTTTACGTAATTAGGTAGACAATAGAGCACAACGATTAAGTGAAAATCCATCTCAATATTCTTCTATAATTAAGAATAAAAAAACTTAAAACTAAAAAATGTTGAATTTTGGGAAGCATTACAACTTTAACGTTCGTTATTAATGTGTAATTATCCCTAATTTGCCAAATAAAACGCTAATTTATTATTTAGGATGCCAAATGATCACTGGTAGTCATTACGAATATATTAAATAAACTTATAGAATTTGTCAATCAAACACAATTTTGGTTCACCATTATTTTCCAAGAATCGATTACATTTTGAAGAACTAATACTTCGCTCTTGACATTTATTGATTGCACAACAAAAATTTGATTAAGTTGATTCGTCACTCATTTTTAAAATTTTGAAAGCAAAATTTATCCAGACTCGTTGGCGACTAATAATTACTTACCTACTGATTCTTAATCATCGAATTTATTGAAAATAAAAGTGAGAATTTATATCGTATTTTAGCAAAAAACTATCACTTTTGTTAGCTGTTTGCATAAGACGTTACGTAATCAGTACGGAATATGAATAGATGGCAAGAACGAGTTTTTAATTAAAAATGTCATTAGCAGTTGATGGTGATCAAATTTCAAAAGGATCGTCATTTATAGCAATGTCGCATTTCCTTATTTATTTCGAGTTCTTCACATTGACAATGGTTTGTTTTTATTTTTACAGATGAGTTGTTTTATAGGTAGGTAGCTAATAAAGATAAACATAAACACGAGCGTTATAGGTCACGCAAAACTAAAATTATGCAAGAACTCAGATTGGTATTTAATCACTTACCTTTGCTAATAAATATTAGTACAAAAAGAAGATCGTTTTAGTCATTATTATCTGAATTATAGTTCGCATAAATTTGTACAAAAGTATTTTTGCGCAAACGTTTCAAGGTTTCTTTGTTCTTTTTCTGCCAGTTATTTACATTTTAAGATCACAACCTTTCCAAATATACCCAAAGCTCGGATGCCTGCATTAGCATAATGTCAATATATTAATATTAATATTGAATAATAAATGGGAAACAACAATTAACTTGATGAAAAGATTTTACCTTAGAACATCGCGATTTCTAATTTTTTTATTACTTTTAATTGTAATTAGTACCTACGATAATTTTAATCTGTATTAGACCTTGGATTGCAAATGGAAAATCTGCGTTAAAACAAGAATGTGATAAATGCCAACAAGACTTAAATCTCGAAGTCCTGAATGGTTGCAGGACTGCCTAAATACGACTTTTTTTGAAGTTAAAGAATAGAAAAATTATGGTCAGGAGTTGATGTTAATAAACATCTTATTGATGATCCAACAATAGAAGTCCTGGGTTTTGATAAAAAAAAAATGGTCAAAAGTAAATCGCATAAGAACAGACCATTTAAAGTGCATGTTTAAATGGGGTGTGATTTCTAATTCAAACTGTAACTGGAACAGAAGTGGAAATCATTTCACGTATTGTGGAGGATTGTCCATTAACAAAATTTGAAGAGGGGTTTATAAACATTCATAATTTAACGGATGAAGCTGTGCTATGGCATATTAATTTGAAAGACATCTGAAATTTAACAATGTTTTGTATCCTCTGACCTAATTATCTATTTTTTCATTATTTTGTTTGCTGTTTTTTTATGTTACCATTTTCTTCGTCATTGTCATAACTGGCACTTACATCTGTCCATTATAGGTCGTCATAAAATGACAGTGTTGTTATATTTTATGTTCTAATTTAGCTTCTATTGTATGAATTTGAAATCAAGTGCATTGTATACTATTAGGATAAACTTGTGTTTTGTATAGTAAAGAATAAACAAAGTAAAAGAGGGGAACATTAGGTTTCAAGTAGCAAACAATGAAGGATGTCCAGTGAAGATGGTGCACAAAACAATGAATGTGTTAAATTTGTCCTTAACCATTGACACAGATGCTTATATACCAAAAAGTATGTTAAGCCAGATTCGTATTAAGTCTGCGCTTCGTAATCAACTCGCGCATCGTAGTCAGCATGGGCATCGTAGTAAATAAAGTTTATAAAAATAAAATCAATCGATAGTAATAAATAAAATTGAAAGTAAATTTGAAGAATGGGAGAGAAGACAACAAAGTTATTACGAATAAAGAACATTGTATTAAAAAATCCAGGTCACCCAGGCTATCGTTAAAAATCAGATAATTGCAGAATTACAAACGGCACCTAAATACACGTGTAAGTTTAGAAAATTGCATTTTCAATGTATTGTTGTACACTGGAGCAGAGAGATTGTTAATAAATAAAGCTTGGGTAAATAAAAAATTAAAATCGTTGCAATGTATGAATTTGTAAGGTATACAGGGTGACCCAAACTGATTTGACCACCCTATAACGTGATAACGAATAAATATATTTAAATAAAACAAAAAATATCCTTCATAACTGCCAATGTAAGTTAATATTGGTTGTTAAAATTACCCTTACTTTAACTACACTTAAAGAGACACCCTCTCTTAAAATTTTAAATAGCACCCTACATGTTTTTATACATTTTGATGCATGTTATGTCTACGACTATGAACACTTACACAAAATCAAAATCGGTCACTCATTAGAGAGTGCTACTTAAAATTTTAAGGAAAGAGGTTGTCTTTGCAGTAGAATTTGGTTAGTGCCGGCTGAGTGACCTCACTGATAACTATGTAGCGGGCAAGTGGTAAGAAGAGTCTGTTATATTTATTTAATGATACGACCTTGACCTCGGTTTTTGCGGCCGATTCAATGGAAAGTCCCATTAGTATATCATCCCCATAATTAGGTCAAGAATAATCCCCAATTACAATTTATTATAAAATGATGTTTGACCGATAAGAAGGATTATGTTCTCCACGTACAAAGAATAAAAATAAAATTGAAAACAAAATAGTAACGACGAACACATGATACACAAACTGCTTACGGTCTAAATAAAGATTTTCAAAATCAAACTTTGGAGTCCCATACATACAATGAACGACTGGTTTTCGACTTGTGAGGAGAGAAAATTCCATTAATATCAAATTTAAAATCAATAAAACAAAGAAAAAACTTTTAATGCTTATATACAGGATGCACCAAACTAACTAACAAAGTCGTAGAACACTCAAAATTCTTTTTACAAAAATCTCTCCTAGCAAGATGAAAGCTGGGTGTAGACAGAGAGCACGTTTGTAAGAAATCGATAGTTTGCACAATCGGAAACGCCGAGAACACCTTAGATTTGTCAAATACCACTTAGTTGCTTTTGCAGATAGGTGTATCTCAAAGCAAGCAAAAAGAAAAGGAAATATATTGAAAATTCAGTAAATTGGCTTTACCTCTGATAACGATAGCGGTATTTCGTGTAATTATAATCCTAAATTTTGTATATATTTTATTCGGTTGTCAAAGCGTTAAAGGGTTTTATTTTGCAATTTGTTTTTCCCACTGTTAAAAGTGACGTGTGATCCCGGAGAAGAGATAGAGTAGTAAAAATGTCATTTTGGAACACCATCTATTGGGCGTGATTATTCCCAATAAGATTGTCCCAAAAAAAACACAGAACACCCAATGTGAAGTGGTCAGTAGCAAAGTCGCCACACAGCGGATCGCCCAAAGGCAGGAAGCTACCTAATCTCAAGGCATCGTAAATCAAAGTCTCTACAAGCGCACCAAACAGCAGAAACTGCGAAAGCAAATGGTACTTAGACATGGCAAACTCAAAATAAAAACCCAGAAACCCCAACCCAAGTATTAAAACTCTCCCTAACTAATCCTCGTAGAACCCCAAAGTGTGATAGAATAACAAAGATAAGTAAAAAAAAGGCTAAGGTGCCCTAGAAAGATTACCGGTGTCCGAGCAGATAGCGGGCGACTGGCACTAAAACTACACTCCTACCAGGACCCTCGCGACTAGATGAAAAAGCGCGCTATTGGGTCCGTCAGTGTAACTCCACTCACACGTCACTCACTACGCTCCCTTTCCGGATAATTCCCTCTCAGGATGAGATTTAACATTCACGGCTAATGGACACAACCCAGCCAGTTTTAAAAGATGGAGCTCTGATAACCTTAAGAATTCCTCTAGTATAGAAGATAAAGAAATAAAATGAAAAGTCTTAAAATAAATTTGCCCAACAAAATCCAAAACGAAAAGAACCAGTAAAACTGGTTGACTTTTACTTTGTCCACGACCAAGCATTCACCGACGGCGGTTTACAGGCAACCGGCTACTAGTACTCCGGGTCTTGGACCCACATTGTCTAAAGGGTCAGTACCGTAAGCGGACCAAAGTTTAATCAGAAGCACAAGCTCCGGCATAAGAGATAGATGTAGCATAAAAAACAAAGAAAAGAACGAAAACTTTACTCTTCTCTAAGTAGAGGAAGCAAAGTTCGAAATAAAGCTACGAAACCAATAAAAAAAAAAAAAGACTATAAGCGAAATCATAATATGGTTCTATATGAATGTCAATCTCACAACGCGAGACACCAGAACGTGCCTACCACTAATAAAAGATAAAAGAAAAAAACCCACAAGAGTTCTTCGGCTAGATATTGTGCCGATCACTAATAATAAAGTGACCTCAATAGTAGTTCCCATCCAAAACATGCCCAACCAAGTACCCTAAAGTAAATAAAACTAAATAACCTACCGCTTTTAAGAAAAAAAAACTAGAACTAAAGAACTAAATAAAAATATGTATTCCTTCGGTTACTCGATCAGCCGGACATTACTAAAGAAAGTGATATTTGTAACCCTGTCCAAACTTGCCCTACCTACTACCTTAGAAAAAAAAAGTACTGACAGGTACACTACATGCTTCTTCCCATTATAATTCTGCCCAAAAAAGGTACGTTTGTTGTTGAACCATTACTAGAGAATCTAAATTTGGAACTGCGTCATCTAACCAAAACTTCCATTGCAAATGGTTATAGAAAACAAGTTATCTAAAAGTCATTAAATCAAAGTTTAAAAAGATTTCTTTTACCATTTCAAAAACACTTCCAGTCTTTCTACCTTACATTCACAATTCTTCTAACAATATCTCACAAGTTTTATCTTTTTGCAAGGATAAGTTTATCACACTTTTTTCTCCTTCCCTGTTAATGTATTTTTTTGTACATAGGTGATGGTCGCTCCATTAGAACATTTATACGTGTTTTTTTTAAATTTTTACTACAATTTAATTGTAATGACAACAAATACAATTTCTGACTTAATGTTAAATTATGTGATATAAAACTAACCGTCCATTCTCCCAGTAGAGGGTAATAAACATAAAATAGAGGTGGCATCATCTCTTTGAATGACAATGCTAATTTGTTGAAAAAGGTAACTAAGTTGATGTCCAGTTGCCCACATACTCCTGAGGTCTCAACAGCTATTGAGACGAAGATGAAAATGCATAATTCTTTATAAATTTTAAACTTTTCATTCTCAGCCAACTCGGCCGCAGCACCACAGGCTTCCTTTGTCTTGTTTGTGTAGCATCGAGTCTTTTGTTATCTGTCCTTGATAGACCGCTGGGTTCTTCCCATACCGGTATTCCATCGGATACTAGGAATCTTTTAACAATGTCGTTTAGTGAGGTATGTCTAGGTATTCTTCTAGGGCTATTACGACAACTTAATCCGTGGCGTCCATATCGATCCACATGATCTCCACAGTTTTTGCATTCATGGGGTTGACATATTGGGAGTCCCAATCTTAATCCCAAGGAAAGTCTGAAAGTTTCATTATCTAAGAGTGTCCCGATTGCTTTGGAAAGGAGGGCTTGAAGCCACGCCCCGCTGTATTACTGACAGTTCGCCAAAAGTCTTGCATTTTGAAAAGCGTCGTCATTTTTGAGGTTAAAGCGAATTAATTCGAAAAGTGGAATTTCCCATTTTCTTTGAAGCAACTGGGTACATCACACTTCAAAAGTACTAACCAATCTTAGACTGCTTTCCTAATCACATTTTAGAAAACGGAAGTGATGTGGGATGGCAGAATGGAATTGGTTAGTTTGGAAGAAGCGTGTAAAGAGGACAGAAAACATGGTAAAGATAACTATTGACTCCAACTCCCCCGTATTTGATTGGTAATCCAATCTCTGGTAATGATGATACTAGTCTACAATTTGTCAGTTTTAGGTGTAAGTCAAATCTCTCTACCAATGAACGATGTTTGTAAAAAGAGTAACACCGTAAGATAAAGATCATTCTAGGGATGGCCAAAGAGTTCCTTAAAATGAAGAAAGCTTGATGGTTTGGCATATATTCTAACTTGCTGGCTAGTGTCTTGAACATTTCCATTTTCTTTTCAAAGATCCGAAAAGCTGCGGCTTCAGTTAAAGGGCATCCTAATAGCTCTATGTCGTCTTCTAGTATAGTTATTGTTGGAGCAATGCTTCTAAAGGAAGATAAGGTTTTCTCAAGTTGTTTAATTCCGGCTTTATGTTCAATATTTCCTTGTAGGAAGACAAGTTCACATTTTTTGAAGTTATTTTCCAATCCAATAGTATGCAATTGGTCAATGAGTAGTTTAAAATCTTCTAATACCACTTCTGCATCTCCACCAAGTGTACCATCATCAAAAAAGAATAAATTAAGCTCCGAAACTAAGGCTGCAGTGATCGGCATTATGGCCATGCAAAAAAGGAATCCTCTGCATGGGTCACCCTGCTGAGACCCGCGTTGCGATGAAATCTTTTTTCCGTTCCAGAACAAATGTGTATCTTTTTCATAGCACTGCTTTATAAATGAGAATATTTGAGGGCATAGTTCAAGAGTATGCTGGAGAAAACACGTTCTGTCGACGAGATTAAAAGCGTTCTTCAAGTCAATTATTAGCAGTACTTTTGAGGATTCATGAGGGGTTTTCACAAAAATTCTCGCAACGTGAACCGCGCTTTCACAGCCAAATTTAATGCCAAATCCTAACTGCTCAGGGGAAAAATAGTTTGCCATATACTCCTTCTCGTTTTTGCAGCAAAGTTTTGACACCAACTTTCTAAAGCAGGTTGCCACTGCTACTGGATGAATTCCTCCACATTTCTTTTTTAAAGCAATTAGGTTTGCTCCGTAGAGGAAAGGACAGATATCGGCAGGAACGTTTCCATTTAACATAATATTGCACAAGCTTGTGATTTGAACCAGAAGCTCGTTATTAACCTCCTTGGAAGGGGAATTGAGGAGATCCTTCAGTATTTGGGGAGCAAGACCATCTATTCCTCCGGCAGTACTATTTTTAAAGGACGTGATGGCTTTCAAAACTCCTTCCGAATTTACTCGGATTGGCTCTGTGTCGTGTTTCGAACTGTCAACTATGTTCCACAAGGATCGGTGCTGGGACCTTTGTTGTACTCTATTTATATTTGTAATATTTTTCAATGCTTAAATTCATGTAAATATCACCTGAATGCTGACGATTCACAATTATATTACTCATTCAAAACTTGTGATATGCTAGCAGCTGAACAGTGTATTAATAATGATCTTTCAAACCTTTTACGTGTAACTGCTGACCACTGCCTGACTATAAATCCTAACAAATCATCCATACTTTTTTTTTTGCAAAAAACGGAGAGAACATTATTGGAGTCCAATATTAATATTTCCCTAGATGACAGTTTCCTTATCTTTAAGCAAAAAGCGAAAAGTTTAGATTTGGTATTGGATGTGGATCTCAGGTTTAAGAGTCATGTTTCTGTTACAATAAGGAAGGCATACTGTCTCTTCGATCTATCTATCCGTTTTGACAATCACTTTCTTTGTATGTCAGAAGACTCCTGTCTAATTCATTAGTTTTAAGTCACTTTAATTTCTGTGACATTGTATATGGAACTTGACTATGAGTCTTAGGAGGTTCTTACATCTCAGCTCGTTAGTTTTTAGATTAATTGCATATAAAACCTGGATGAAAATCAGTGCTCTTTCTATGGCAGGTGACCTGACCAGGTACTCTTTGGCAGGTATCGTTTTTATTAGACTATTCTGTATCACAATATATTTGTCTGTCAATAAACTAAACTAAGCTAAACTAAACTATGTTTGAGCAAGCGCTTGGAGGTGGATGTTTAGACAATAAGGATTTAAAGGTTTCCTCGTCATACGGCGCTAGACTGTCGTGTTTTATAATTACATATTACATTTACATGCATTTCTTCGTTTACTCGATCAGCCGGACACAACCAAAGAAAATGACATCGGTAACTCTGTCCAAACTAGCCCTACTACTATCTTAGAGAAAAAAAAGTACTGACAGGTACACCACATGCTTCTTCCCATTATAATTATGCCTAAAAAAGGTTCGTTTGTTGTTGAATCATTACTAGACAATTTCTTCTACTTCTTCAGAAACATTCACATTCACAATTCTTCTTACAAAATCTCACAAGTTTTTCTTCTTCTAAAGATAAGTTTATCACGCTTTTTTCTCTTTCCTTGTTAATGTGGTTTTCTGTATATAGGTGATGGTCGCTCCATTAGAACATGTATTTTCAGGTTTTTATTGCCAAATCTTTTTTTTTCAATAGAATAATCAGGAAGAGTTCAGAAATTGTCAAACATTCCAACAACTTCAATCGGTTTCGAACATGGATTCCTATTGTTAACCCCTTTTAAACCAATCAGCGCCGAGGTCCACAACTAGTAACGTAACTCTTCTATATAATATGAAGATATTTGTCTAATTGCTCAGACTTCTTTCAGTCTAGAATCTGGCTTTTCTACTGAAATCAAATTAATAAAAAATTAATAGTCAGATTTTCTGTTTCAATATTGTAAATTATATTCGTGAAAATTATTTATTGTTACTTTAATTGCTTCGTTTTCTTTCTACAAAGTTTAAATACCTCGTAGGTGTAAGAAAATTGTTTGCAATTACTTTATTATGTATAAATTGCTAACAATTTCATGGTACTGACCTGGTATATCATACATTCGCCGAAGTATTTGAACAAAAATTAGTTTGTTAGAAACGGTAATAAATTATTTTACGTTGATAATTAATTATAATGCCGAAGTAATTAAAAGTTACGTAATTTAATTGCATAAAGTTTGAAGCTAATTATAAAGATATTGACTCTTACATTATCACAGAAAAACAGCAAATAGTTTTTATTTGTTGTTACGTGTAAAAACTAATAACACGTATCTACACCTTAATTACCATAATTATTATTTACTATAAAAGTGCCGTTAAATCTATATACGGCATTCTAGTTAAAACATTTGAAAGCAAACAAAGCTATTATTAGTAACTTGTTGAATCATTTTTATTTATCCATTCGAAAGAGGATGTGAATAACAATGAGTGCAATAAATAAATAAACGAATACAATTAAAATGACGTTTACATATAATTACAGCAGTTTAAGGTTGGTCCAATTTTTAATTCAAAATAAATAGTAACCAATTGTATTTTTGTCATTTTTTTTTCATTTGGCCTCAGTTGCTTTCTTTCTTGGTGGTCATTTAAAACAAATCACTATGAAGCAAGGGCTTCATCTAAAAATCTAACCAATTTACCGTAATCAAACAAAATGAATGTCAGTCGCGGCTACGGTTGGATTTGAACCCTTGCGAGATAAACGCATATCGCGCCGAAGTGTTATTAGAGGGCAGTAGTTGTTAAGAGTTGATTCTCTCATTTTCTTCGTGTTATGATAACGGCCATTTTCTCGCCGCTTAGCGTTAAGCACGGTTTGTTAGTGTCTACTTTCTGATGAAAGTAAATTTTCTATCTCAAGTTTCACAAATCGCTTTTAGTAATTAATTAATCTTCGCACATGTGTGAACAATTTTGCATTGACAAATCTCGACCATCGAGAGAATGATTCTTAAAGTTTAAAAAACCATTTGGAAAACTGAAAACAGAAAATGTATTTGATTTGGATGTACCTGTGATATTTCTCTGTTTGAGTTCTATTGGAAAACTTCTAATAGAAATATCGTTTCTAGACAAGGTGTCTTTGCGAGATCGTTCATTAGAAGTTTCTGGTAAAAATATATAGAATTGCGTTCTATTTATCTACAATATTTTTAGATTTCTACGGCTTCCAGTTATATCAGAAGTCGATTTTAACTTCGGTGTTCTAAATAAAAAACTATGTAGGTACCTATATTTTTGCATTTTATATGTTACTGAAATGTTTATCTGTTAGTTCTTGAGATAATAATCCTTTACCAAAGTTCTGACATCTAGTTGACGTTTACAAAATAGACTGTAACTCGTACTTAAAATGAGATATCTAAGATTTTAATGAAAATTGGGGAATACACTAACATTATTGTGTAGAACATGGAAATAATTTTGTCTTTTTTCATCAAAAGAACAAAGTTTTTACAGTTTGTTATGGTCGAAAATTTATTTTATAAGGCATTTATAGTCATTTCAAAGCACCACTCAATAGCTACTGTTGGTGAGGGGTCGCAATCACAAAGTTGTCACAAAAAGAGCTAAGTATCAATTAGTAGCGAATTCAACTCATCGGTTTCTAAAAGATATGTAACTACAATCATGAAAGTTTCAAAACTCTACGCATAAAACATGAAGTAAAACTAAGGTACTTAGCTGTCAAATTGTTTTATTTTAAGAGCGGGAACTTCAGATAAACCTCCAATTAATACGTATGTAGGAAGAACGAAGATGGACTACTGGCTGATACGGTCACGACAGACAGGTGTCAAAGTAGAAGAGCGCCTGCTGTAATAAGATACAGCGGTTTTTTGTAGAGATATCATGACCAACTCCATCCTCGTAAAACAAAAAGTTATGATAGGTAACTCCAGTAGTACAAATAAATAATGGAACGCAATTGGTAGGCTAGTTTTGCCACTAGTTATTTAGTGGTCGATCCCTCTGCTAGAACTTCTAGAAAAGATACCAAAATGGCGCTTGCATAGATAAGAAAAATTCTTTTCACTTACGGCATTTGATAGTGTTTATATAATTATTACAAGTAACTACATAGATCGAGGGTTTTATTTAATAAAGAAAAGTACTTCACTTTTAGTAATAATGAAAACCACGTGTACAATACGTCGAAGCCACTATGCATTATACGTGAGATTAAGTCGATTTCCACGCTATCTAAATAAATAGAAGAACGTTTTAAAGAACGGATTCTAAGAAAGAAAAAAGTAAATGATCTCCAGCGCGTCCTGTTTGTGAAAGGCAATAGACGTCGAAATCGGACGTCGCACACTTTGTGACGTGTGAAGACGAGCGTGTCGCTTCAGTGCAAATGTACGTCGAACACTTAAGCCTCTGGGTTTTGTGACGTGTATGCGGTGTCATTTTCGACGGTTATGTCGTACGAAATGTAAGGCGCGTCTTGGTGTATCTGAAACAGCAATGCACTCATTAAATATGACTAGTGGAGTGTTGTTGCCTTGAAATTTAGCAGGGTTGATTTGTTAGCGGATGCAGCGTTTGCGTTTTATCTTGGCGGTGGTTGTTTGTTGGACGATGAAGTTGATGAAACGGCTTTGTTGCGTTGTTCATCGTCCAAAGCCGTAGGATGTGTTACATTGCGGTTAAATAAGAGGGCGGATTGCGAGCTCCTCTGTGGTGGTGGTAGTGGTGTTATCGAGGGTGTCCTTGGCGGGGGCAGCGGTAGAGGGTTTAGCTAAAACAAACGTAGTATTGTCGATGGTGTCCATGACGGGGGCGCAAATTAATGTGAAAGCGGTTGTAGGGAGTTGCGAGAAAAATTTGTATCTGTACTTGCGTTTTGGTGGCCGAGCTACCCAGGTGTGACTTTCATGACGTCAAATGCGTACCATTCTATCGTTGTCGAACGTTGGGTTGTCACCATTGGTGTTGCCAGGCGCCACCTTAATCTTTTCTTTGTTTAGACAAATGCTCACTAAAGACAAGGAAGAAAAGCAAACACTTGCGGAAATAAAAAAGAAAGTTTACACTAACGGTTCTCTCTATTAACGTTTAAACAAAATAATCACAATACAAACAATTACACGGGGAAATACCCGGAGTCCTAAATCTAATTGCATGCAACGCCCCTAATACTAAACGAACATGCAGTACAGAATGGGGTCCCTACCAATGGAACCACCAATAATTTATTACAATATGCTTCACAATGTAACCTACTTACGCGACTTACCCTATTTTATATTCGCGCACATGAATTTGTCCAACGCGACCGCCACTGAAGAAACGAAAAGTACTTACGTTCTTTCTTCTAATCCAAAATGCGAAAGATGATCCATTTACTTCCAAAGTCATCTACCAGGAACCATAGATTTTAATCCGAAGTCTCGTCTAACATGCCCTAATTTCACATGCTTCTTAATTGAAATTTCGTGTGCATAAGAGATTGTTCACTATCCGCAGAGCGGTTACTTTGATTTCAACATTAATCAAACGTTATTCTCTTTCACGGCTACGAACGAGAGGTCCTTTTGTGGGTACATATCAAACGTAATTTTCACTCGCGCCCTCGAAAGTTTGCGTTTAAACTTACATTATTCGGTGTTTAACGATACTTAGGCGGTTGTATTAATTTTAATTAAACAACATTAATCCGCACTATTGGGCTACATGTCGCTCGGCGTGAGTCTACTTAAGAACTAACTAAAAACTAACATCGGGTAAGAAAGCGTCACCCCTCTCATTGGTTTTCCACACCACCAACGTTACAAAAATTACTGTGTTACAACTTTCTTAGAATTAACAAACGAAACCGCTTACTTCGACCGCCGCGCAAAGCCGTGTGTTATTTCTCTTTTAAACAAACATATCGTTCATTTAGCTGAAAACTCCGGCCACACAGACCGTAATTCGTAGAACAAAAACAAAGACACCCTTGATCCAGCACACTAAACGCAAACTGCGAAGTAGAATTCAAAGAAATCGACTGGCGAGAACTAGAAAATCGGCATTTTCCACAACAACCTAATTGCTCAAACGTGACAATAACATCTTTTATAACTCTGAATTAAAAAAAATATCTAATGACTAAAAACAATATTCCAATAATCTTGACCCTGAGCACACGTGCAATACAATGTAAATGAAATACGTTATGACTATAGTCTAATTCAAATCAAAAGAGCATAACCAGACCAAAATAATCTGCGCTTACAAAAAAAAATTTTTCACGATAAAAGGTGAACATTTTAGTAGAACATTAAATAGTATTCTTTCAAAATTGCCTTACTTTTTGTAAGAAAATATACAGGCATAGGATCTCAGAAGTTAAAGAAGATACTTAATTATTTATACGCATCAAATTACACTATTTTTAAAAATTTGTTTATTTTTACTAAAAAAAACGAGTTTATGGTTCCATAGATCGAAATTCACCAGAAAATAAATTAGTAATTTGCATTTTTTTATTGAAAAAATTGACAAATATACAGTCTCCACAGATTGAGAGCACGTATGGTGTAAATGACAAAAAAGTTTCTACTTAAAATTTGACATTTTGGAAATCAGCCCTTTTGGTCTAAAACTATTACAATTTATTATTGTTCAGGGTGTTTTTATGATAAATTTCCAAAATTATCAAGAGTAAAGTTGCTTTGTTTTTAAAGTTATGACACATTGTCAATTTGTTGTTTATTTTTATCAAATTATATTACGTTAAATTAAACATAACTAAGAAATGCATAACATAACTTGTATTCAAGCAATAAGTGTTGCGATATCTAGTGTCGCTCGTGTAACGAAACACGTCCGAAAATTTAACCTGTATTGTTTAGTCTCCAAATTAGCATAACATCATTGTAATACTAATTATTGCTAAATATTCTTATTTGTTTGTAAATTTATTTTTATTTATTTAAATTTTCAAACATCAAAGTTAATTTTTATTATACAAATAAATTATTCAACGTATTGATAAACGTTTTCTTTCAAAATGTATTTATTGATATTGTATTTACATGTGTTATGTTAAAAATTAAACGGATATCTTGTTTTATTATCATTGTTGTTATTATAAAAAAAAAATGTCAAATTTCAATGATCAAAGTCGCAGTTGTCGTCTTAAAAGAAACATTAATAATCATCAAATTGTCTTTTTTAAATAGAAAGTGGATTTGATGCAATTGATTGCTTATAATATATATTATTATTATTTATTTATATACATTACCAACTTTTTTTACATTATTATTCATAGCAAAGGACGTTTAGTTTTCTTCAAAACCTTGAAAATATTATTAGATTTTAAATAGATTTTTAAGGTCGATATAAACAATAACCCTAATTATTGTTAGATAAATAATTTTAAAACAAAGTTGGATTTTTGGTTACTTATTTTTTCATTAACCAAATACTTCATGATCAAGGTTTGAGTTTATATTTTGCTACTAGTCGTAAAAAAATTCAACAAATAGTTTAAGATCCCCGAAGAGAATAAAAATCAAAGTCAAACATGAGTATTGCATTCCCCCTGAATGGGGACAATTAGTGACATTTGTTTTCACTATCCTCAAAGGGCGGCCTTTAGCACAAAAGAATGATCCAATTTATTCTCAGGATGTAATTTGTTATGCCTTTAAAAATTGACGATTTTTTAATGTTTTTGCTACAAAAGGTGAATAATTGCAATTCAACTTGTTTTGTGCCTCATAAACATCCTTTAAAATATTGTGAATTGCTTTAGCATCTGTATCATAATTGTGTAAATTAGACTTCATAAAAAATTCTTGACTGGCGTCATCTAGATTTGGATTAATTTTCGCGAGTTATTGATAAACTAGTGTCGTCTAAATTCTGTTACGGTTTATTTGTAAACAAACTATAAAATTTAATCAGTGTTGAAAACCTGGCCCGCAGCTCTGTTAGTCGCATAGGGGTCGTAAAAGTACTTACGAGTAATTAGATCGAAGGCTTTTACACTGAAGAGATAAGTAATAGCGCGTCACCTAGTGGAACGTACAGTAAATCCTTCAGAGCAACTAAGATCTCCAAAACAGTAAGATGGTAGAAATGTAATTTTTCTCGAACGACTAGACCATAATAACACAACGCCAACAATATAAAAATAAACAATAAGAAGGTGTAGGTAAAAGCACAAGTCAAATAGAATGATTTGATCTTATATGAATACAGGAAATTCGCCTAGAATAGTTACTAACCGCACCAAATATCTACGCCGTTGGCAAAGGGCGTGGACGTCTACAAACTAATAAGTGTAGTAATTAAATATGTTAATGTGAAGCCATAAAATTTCGTAGGATATCGGTACCCGACAGCTAATCTAAAATCGTACAAAAGACAATTAACATTAAGCGAGTTTTCGAAAGATCTAAATCACATTAATCAATTAACAATGCACAAAAAAATTAGGTCGTTAAATTCACGTCGGTTGACAGGTACGGATACGAGTCAAATATAGATTTAATAAAAAAAGCATGCAATAATATCAACTTACCTTAATTGTGTTGTAGACTGAGATCAGATGTAAGCATGTTCGGCAGCTGCAATATTCCAGGGCAGACGAAAGTCAGTGTTGTAGAAGAGTAAGTCGAGTATAACAAGAACCAAAAAAGTAACCCCAAAAGATAACTGAACGTCACCCCTTACCTTCAACGGAATCCCTTTACGACAGATAAAGCCGCCAATGCAGGAACCAATTTTATGTGATCAGTCTTCGGCAAACAGGTAGATCAGAGTTTTACACGTAGTGAACAAGATGTTCCTGATGTTGGTGTTTTGTGGTTCTCAACGTACACTGGCGATACATGTGCCAAGATAAACAAAAAAAATGTTCTTGAGGAAAGAAAAAATGAACAAATGCCATTTAGATTCGGGTCTAAAGATCGTCTTGATTGGAATTGTTTTCCAACGTATATTTATAATGGTTCTGAAGAGACGGGGCTTGCATCAAACCTGTCAAATTCAGATCTTCTTAAAATGCCGTATGAGTGTTCTTAAGAATCAAATTCCAGATTTAATTAAACATCAGAGTTTTTTTAAATCAAGTCAATCCTTTTCAGGATCATAACTTTTCGCTTGGTTACATCAATTATTACTGTTGTAACGGTTGTAGTTCACAAATAATAATAAAAGAAAGCTACGGCTCCAGCGGTACAATCTAGAGAGAAGAACAATACTATTTGGCTCGAAGTAGCGCACTAAATTCGTGGAGGATTCAGTATTTGTAATAGTTAGCACAATAGTGTCCGGCTTAGTCGGTGAGTTAGGGAGGTCCTTGAGGAACTGTAAAGAAATAGACTGCTTCCTAACGAGGCGCTACCTGTTGGATAATAGAAAGAAATAAAACCGATCAACAAAATTCAATAGGTTTTACTAAAGGTCTAATACGCTAATACGTACACAAATCAGAGAGACAAATAGACAATTAAATATAGCAAATAAAACTTAAAATACTAGGAGCATGTGACAGAAATAAGAGAGAGGCTGTCGCATAGAATTACGGGCGTTAGCAACAACAACTTAATTAGAGCTCGCAATTAATGTGTCGAAATTCAGTTAAGCTTTTGTTTGTTACACCTTAAATTAACGTTAGCGTTCCAATTGAGGATTGGTTACTAAGGAAACTCGACGTACACTCGGTAACTTAAAACAAACTTAAACTCGGAATAACACGGTAAGTAGCTCCCGCCAACCTAAAAGAAAAGGCTTTTTGTTTTAACTTCATCCACTTTATCTAAAGCGCCCAAGCACTTATGGAGCTAGTTAAAAACAAAACCAAACGTTGGTAGTGAAGTCTACCCCGAATAAAAATGTATTTATAGGAACACACGTTAATAATTTATGTGTAAAATTTTAGTTTTACGAAGCACGCCAAACACCCAGTAAAAGAAAGTAGAAAATGTTCGCTCGTAATCTTTGAAACTTTTTGTGAATTAAACAATCCACCAATGAAAAAATCGCAACATGCGCGGCAAAATCAAATTTCGTCGTAAAGTGCTACAGACGACACACGTTTCTAAGAAGGCTCCCGACATATGTTTTATTTTTGCAAATAAACCCGTAACACTCTGTCATTTTGATAAACGACAAATAATTTAAAAATTGTGTTGACATGTGAACGAAAAAATATCAAAGTTTGTGATGCTTTCTAGATTTTTAATACATTTTGGCGATTTAAAAATTATTTTGACATTCTTCGTCTTTTATGTGAAGTTAAGTTATTAATCAGTTTCGTTAAGTCTGTTTTTTGAAAAATATTTTTGGTAAAAGTTGATTTTTTCAAAAATTGGTACTGGATTTTACTGTCAAAATCGGTAACATAAAGTATTACTTTAATGCCCGTTGTCGATAAAAAAAGTATTTTATTATTATTATTATTAAGACAGTAGAAAAAATGTTTAATACCTAAAATATTAATAATTATTTCCTATTTTTAATTATTTCAAATAAAGTTAAGAAATTAACAAAAATGAAAACAATAAAAAAAACAAACATCGTTAAAATAAATAACAATCTAAATTATAAAAAATATAAAACAAAAAAAATTTGTAATTATATACCTCATAAATTATTTAATTCATCCTTGAACCTTGAAGTAATTATAAAAAATTTCCGACTAATTTTTATTAAAATTTGAGAGACTTTTTTATAGGTCGAATTGACAGAACTTCCCATCTTTTATAATACAGGATATTAAACCATAATAACCTTGAACTGTGGTTTTATTAGTTTATCAGCATAGCAATAAATTTATATATTTGTCAATTTTTTACATACTTGTTCTTTCGTTTTTGTTAGAATAGAAAAATTCTTAAAATCTACAACGTATAGCTAACATATCTGTGTTGAAATGAATGAATACAGGCGTCACTTAACTAATTTTTAAATTTTCATCTCGTAGATCATAATGCAAATGTAATTTATATGATAAAAATGTCATTACTTAATACTACTATGAAGTATGTAGAGGCAGATTGAAATGTAAAGAACCTGTCACGTGGCCTGCGCCGTGAACGAAAATGAAACGGACGAGTCTACTGTTCACATTAAGGGCAACAACGAAGTGTATTTCGTAATTTCGTTTGTGGTGTTATTCAAATTATACCCTAGTTTAATAAATACATTTATAGTAAGGTATATTTTTATGATTTGCGTTGAAGATTGATTCACGTGACAGGTTCTTTACATTTCAATCGTCCTATACGTACGCCCGGCGACAAATATAAAGCCTACTACAACATACATTTTGTAAAAAAAGCATGGAGTTTGCACATTCACAAAACACTACTTGTAAATAATATTAAACCAGTGAATAACAAACTAACTGACAACACTATCGGAATAATTAAAATGCTTTAATACAAACAAATACATATTTCCATCGTTTAATGCTGTAATTCCATGTTTACAAAAGCAATTATTTGAAACACCTGGGGGTGTTGTTATTTCGTTACAATATTACAATATATTAAACGAGTACCCTTCAATTGTTTAATGTCGAATCGAACTGGACTAAAATTTGTTTTTGGTTTCTGATAAAAATATTTCAACACTTCAAACCATAGACTTTATTTTTGTTGACGATCTATATATTCTCATAGCTCATAGCAAACAATAAACAAATATCTTAATACTAAGCAATATGTATATAGTTTTACATTTATACATTTTAAATGACCCTGAAGTCACTGTAATATGAATAAAATGAAATGTATTAGACAAACTTTTTTGTAAATATAAAAACAAAATTAGCCTTATATCTACATTTCGTTTCACTCCTTTCTTTTTCATCAAATCTTCTCAGTTTTCCACTTTTATTTCTGATGACTGTCAGTTACAATTCTATAGTATATGTTGTTCGTTCATTGACCGCAAAATGAAGTTATTAGTAACATTCACCTTCCATACGTATTTGGTCTGTTTTCTCAACAGAGGGATTGTCATCTATATTGTTATCTACAAAGGTTTTGACCAAAAGAGACCAACTCTTTGCCAATTACGGTGCAGTTCTTTTTGTAGAAACATCCTACAGATGTCAACAGAGCATCTGGGGCAGAGTTTCTGAGTGTGACAATAAGAACTAAGGAGATTGCAGACTACTCTTAACTCCAGTCTCCCTAAAACAACCACTGTTGAACTTGGTACAATATCCTCAGACAGTGTTAATCCGCTGCCGCTTTAGTTGGTGTAAGTGATGCCATATTACTAGTCACTGTATACACTGATGTAATATAGTTCTCAAATCACAGCTTATTTAGAGTAGTAATGCGCTGGTTTCCACCATACAACGCCACTAAAATTTTTTTTCTGCTTCCGTGAAAACCGGCGAATATAGAGTGAAATGTCTATTAATAGTCTTTAGTGACTTCAGAAAGTGCAGAAGTTGAGTCACAACTGCTAATAGCATAAATAAATAGTATATGATTCGACAAGCTGGTTTTGGTTCGATCTGGTTTGTGGGCGAAAAATAAGTGGAACAACTTTGCCTTTACCTGGTTTTGGAAAATATACGTTACTAGCGTTTGAAGTCCAATCCAAGCTTAATTATCCTCGCCGACTACTGTTATTATTTTATGTTCTGAAGAAAGGGTTTGAACAGTTTTACAAATTATAAGGTCTGCATTTTCTGTTACTTGTTTGTTTTTAATTTGAGATGCAGTGAGTTTTGACCTTAGCATATCACTCAGTCTTAGAATTAGAAAGGAACTTCTCCTTGTTAAATGTAGGCACCAAAGTCTCTTGGAATTGTATTTCAACCGCCGCCTTGATTGTCCCTAATTTAGTATCACTGTAACCATCGAAAACAACTACCACCGCAATTAAGTATTTTCTTTGGACATATTCAATGTAACTCGGACAAATTTAGCCAAATGTTTGCTCTCTAGACCGAACAACTCGATATAATAAAAACCCCCCATCTATCACATACTGGGCGCAGCTGTTAAATCTAATTCGGATTTGAAAGTTTTGTACATAAATGACTGTTTATTTTCTTAGACCTTCCTCTCCAAAAAAAGCAAATAAAAATAGACTAAGTTTCTAAGTCAGGAAATCCTCCAGTTCGGCGTCTGATTGTATTGAAACGCACATTTTTGTAATAATGTGTTTGAATTTACAATTACAGAGTGGTTCTGAAATACTATCAAAAGTTTTATAGACAGAAGAGTGTTTTATCATTGCGATTCTATGGTATTACCACGCCCACTAATGAATATTAATAGAATTGTGAGTGTTAGCAAAACCATCCTAACATTGTCTTTGCATGGGTATTATCTCGATTCAAGTAGATTCTCGGTTATCCACATGTTGCTCTGATAAGGCAAAATTGATTTTTGTTAGTAGATATTTCTATTGCCCATTTTGACACAATAGCGTCACTTATTCACTCATTTTAGGTGCTCCATGAGTTCTTGTTCTGGTGACTCCACAGGTAGTGTCCACTGAAGTGGTAGTAGAGAGGCATCTCATGTACTAGTTTGGAGGTGTAAATTCTAGTTACCGTTATGAAGGTGAGAGACTATTTGGAAGCATTAACTCCACAACTTGGCAGTGAGCCCTAATTAAGGTTAAATGTTAAAGATGGTCTTTCAATTTTGTGAGTGAGTTCCTTTACACAATCTTTATCAGTTGCTGTCATAATTTTGAGCGGTTTGCGCTGCACAATACTTATTTTACCTCACCTTGAAAATCGGGAAAAATTTCGATTGGTTCAAATAATAGTTCAGCCAGAGCTCTAGGCGTCAACAGATAAACCCTTACAGCTCTTGCACACGCATGGCCTGACATCACTTTTTTTGTGCTGTTTGCTGCATAGATAGTGATAAATAGTTGATCTAAATCATTGCTTTCCATAATGAAACCCACCGCATCCATGAAATACATCAATAAGTAGACGTCTGCATTTTTGGGGCACTTTTTCGACTGGCTGCCGACGTTTCAAGCTTTGTATATTGATTTTCAAATGTGACAAACATTGTTACTTGACTTAATAACCGTGTTTTCTCAACAAGAATCAGTTTAACCCACGAACACCCGAGAGCTTTTTATACTTACTGTAGAAGCATAAGAAATCTACAGCAATAGAGATCAGTAACTGTGCAATAGAGCCCAATACTTGCTCTAACCTTCAACCGATCAATGTGTTGACCAAGGCCTACAGCGAACTTTAGAGTAACACATAGAATTCCACCCATTGAATGAAAAGTGTTGTAACCATCTAACTTCGATCTAAACTTTCTATACAGAAATCCCACAACTCCAACTTGTAGAAAAGATACATATGACATCGGCTTTATCGCTAAAAGTAAGCACTCGGCTAGTGCAAGTGACTTCTTCCTCTACGTAGTCATAACTACGGTATCTGTAAAAGCTTTAAGAAAATCTGGTATCAGATCTTCAAGACCATCTAAGAATGTATTTACCGGAAGGTATTGTTTGATCGTGATTCTTCAACAATAATAAGAGTTGATATTTGAACAATTATGGACAAACGACGAATAAGCGAGGCAGTTGACAGTTTTTACTTTTAAAAATCCACACATTTAATGTGACATTTACGTTTGGGATTGACAACCGTTCATTAAGTTGTAACGGTTATAGTTCACAAATAATAAAAGAAAGCGACGGCTCTAGCGGTACAACCTAGAGAGAAGAACAAGACAACTTGGCTCAATGTAGCGCACTAAATTCGTGGAGGACCCAGTATTTGTAGTAGTTAGCACAGCAGTGTCTGGCTTAGTCGGCGAATTGTGGAGGTCCTTGAGAAACTGTAAAAAAATAGACTGCTGCCTAACAAGGCGCCACCTGCTGGGTAATATAAAGAAATAAAACCAACCAACAGGAGTTCAACAGGTTTTACTAAAGGTCTAATACGCTAATACGTACACAAATCAGAGAGACGAATAGACAATTAAATATAACAAATAAAACTTAAAATACTAGGAGCATGTGACAGAAATAAGAGAGAGGCTGTCGCATAGAATTACGGGCGTTAGCAACAACAACTTAATTAGAGCTCGCAATTAATGTGTCGAAATTCAGTTAAGCTTTTGTTTGTTACACCTCAAATTAACGTTAGCGTTCCAATTGAGGATTGGTTACTAAGGAAACTCGACGTACACTCGGTAACTTAAAACTAACTTAAACTCGGAATAGCACGGTAAGTAGCTCCCGCCAACCTAAAAGAAAAGGCTTTTTGTTTTAACTTCACCCATTTTATCTAAAGCGCCCAAGCACTTATGGAGCTACTTAAAAACAAAACCGAACGTTGGTAGTGACGTCAACTTCGAATAAAAATGAAGACATTTACGTTTGGGATTGACAACCGTTCATAAAGTTGTAACGGTTGTAGTTCACAAATAATAAAAGAAAGCGACGGCTCTAGCGGTACAACCTAGAGAGAAGAACAAGACAACTTGGCTCGATGCAGCGCACTAAATTCGTGGAGGATCCAGTATTTGTAGTAGTTAGCACAGCAGTGTCTGGCTTAGTCGGTGAGTTGTGGAGGTCCTTGAGAAACTGTAAAAAAATAGACTGCTGCCTAACAAGGCGCCACCTGCTGGGTAATATAAAGAAATAAAACCAACCAACAGGAGTTCAACAGGTTTTACTAAAGGTCTAATACGCTAAAACAAACACAAATCAGAGAGACAAATAGACAATTCAATATAACAAATAAAACTTAAAGTACTAGGAGAATGTGACAGAAATAAGAGAGACTGTCGCATAAGATTACGTGCGTTAGCATTTAATTAAAGCTCGCAATAAATGTGTCGAATTTTAGGTAAGCTTTGTAGTTACACCCCAAATTAAAGTTGTTCCAATTGAGGATTGGTTACTAAGAAGACTCGACGTACACACGTCACTTACACACGATGACTTAAAACTAACTTAATCTCGAAATATAAAAGGCAAGTAGCTTCCGCCAACCCAAAAGGCCTTTTGATTTAGCTTCAACCACTGTAAGTAAAACGCCCAAACTCATATAGAGCTAGTTAAAAACAAAACCGAACGTCGGTGGTGAAGTCTACCCCGAATAAAAATTTACTTAAATGCTACTTAAAATTTTTTGTTTGGATAGCGTCTGTATGTAAACACGATTCTAACATACCACTAATCCGGTTCTAATTAAACTTTGTAGATTGATGTATTTCATAATACCAGAGATTTGATTAGATTGTGGGTATAATTTAAATATTCAAAATATTTGTTTAAGTAAAATACTTTCAAAAATTTGTATTGCTGCTTCTAATGTAATTTTTGAAAGTTTATAATCTATAAGTATTTTTTGAACTATTTTTTTTCTAAAACGCAATTTTCGTATTTCTTTTTAAAATGTGTTCAAAAGAACGAGCAGCGGTTTGATCTTGAAGACACCGGTAAAAGGGTCTGTCTTTTAACCTATCTTAAGAGTTATGCTTTGTTAGACAGTTAGGTACACTTAAACAAGAGTTGGGCGTTACCGAATTTTATGATTATATTTGAAAAATTAGTTTGCTTTGCATTTACTTTCTTACTTGTTAATTTTTGACGGTACATTAACCAACATTTTGGAATATTTTTTATACTATTTTTTATTACAGATCAATATCGGAATGTATGTTTTGGCTAACATCTAATTTGAACAATAGGTCACAAATCTAAAAAAAAAATATTTTCTTTGTAACATCGATGGAAAGTGTTATGTTCGTTATTTTTTGTTACATAACTAAATCAATTAATCATTCAAATACCTTTCACGCACATTGATACAAGCTTCATTTATACTAACCTGACGTGTGTTAAATAAAACATTGATCGCAGTCTTCATCCAAACAATCATAATTATTTTTCGATGGCCAGTAATGTGTTTTGCAAGTCAAATTATTTTTTCGTCAAAATAATTTACGCGTGATTTACTGGCTAAATATATTTAGTCATTTAAAATTGTCAAATGTGGTGATTTTTTATTAAAAAAAAAACATAAGTTTATAATATGCAACAAAAGTTACTGAACCGGATGAGAATACTTTAAAAAGTATTTTTGATTGTGTACGTCATTTGCATAAATTTAAGACAATAAGTTATGTAGGATCATATATAATTTTTAACTTCTCCTGCTGTGATTAAAATTATTGTCGACGTTTTAACAATGCTTGTTAATCCGCTTTTAGTTCCAATAATCTGCAAAATTTCAAAACCACTGCAGGTTGTAATGTAATTTTCGAAGTAATCGTACAATATGTTGTAGATGTCAATCAATGACTTATTAGACACATATCTCACAAAATTATCTGAATAGTGATGTTGACCCTCAAACAACGAGACAGCTTTGATAAATTACGAAGAAATTTTTACTTTTGACATTGCGCATTTAAATCACTATATTAAGCACCTGTTCAGTTCATTAATTTTAGTACATTGTAGTTCATTCACATAGAAAAAAGACTTGCCATATTTTCAAGAACAGAGAACAGTTTCGGTATCGAATTAAGGGGGTCATCCCGTGTGACGGCCGTTTTTAATGGTTTTCGGAATTTTGTATAGTGAAATGAAAAAACACAGAGCTTCTAAATTTTTACTATACTATATTTATTAAGCCTGTAACTGTAACTTTGAATTTTTGTAAGAAAATATATTGGTTGATCCCGAGATTTATCGCTCAAATGGGACCCATGGAGAAAAAAGGTAGACAGACGGCGTCCATGATTCCGGCAGACTGGCTAACCTAAAATCCAAAAAAACAAATTGGATGTTAATCTGTAGGTGGATGGCTATCGCCAAAACTAGGATCTTTTACAAATCCTAAAAATTAAATTTTTTAAGACCCAAAATTTCACTATCTTTTTACGAATACTTTTTTATGAAAAAAAAAACCGGTTTATTATTTTTCAAAAATCCTAGTTCGGGCGATAGCCACAAGTATGCCAAATCTACCATTAAAACATTAAAGCAATCGATTCACCCTTTTTTTGAGAAATCGTGGGCGCTAGTTTAAAAAATGTAGTTTCGAGATAAACACGTTTCAAAATTCGGGTGTAAGTTACAGCATGAAATTTTTGCTTACTGCTAGTCTGATATTCCTGGTCCATAGACTTCTCTTCTTTTTAAAAACTTTTCAAGGCTGTTAGGTCCTCCTTGCTCATGCGCAGCTCGGAACGGATGATCCGGGCTTCGTCGCGGCGCTGTACATAAGCATGTGCTGTTTGGTCATCCGGACAGCCCATTGCATCCATTACCTTGATTACTCTTTGAAAGCCTTCATTGAAGATAATAACGGCAAAAAATTTGCAATTTTTACTATTTGAACGCCCGAATGCAGATGTTTTAAAGCGAAAATCCAAATTAGAGAATTTAATGACCGATTATTATTTTGTGTCGTGTCAAAAGATCGTTGTTCGATAAATCCTCATAAATAGGTTTTACCACTGCCCGTACTTGCTGTGATAATGGGGCCTTTTTATGGAGGAATTAGTAGAGCGTACCTTTAGCTTCAGCTTGACGCCACTTACACCAGCTGCCTTCACCTGCTGGACAGTTCTGGTACTGAGGATTTTCATCTGTGAAGCATTTGTGGTAGAAGGTAGACCAAACTTCTTTCTTCATTTCTTTTAATGAGTGAATGCATTTATAGGGAAGGTTCTTAATTAGCCATTCTAGCACACTCAAGAGTTATCCAAGTACAATACGTGCTAAAAGCATATGCAGCAATTAGAATTAATGCAAATAGGAAAAAAACCCAATATAGTCACGGTGAATCTAGCCAGATTAAACTTAAACGCCAATTTGTATTGGAAATTGTAAAACCCACATTAAATAATTTTTGGTAAAAATTTCGCTTTAGGGAAAATGCTAAAGACACCCCCGTGTATCAAACGAACGAGAAAATGTTCGCTGTACGTCTCCAAAATCCGGTCGTATTTTCCTCTCCGCCAATAGACACACGTTTTAAGACGGCTCACGACATACGTCCTGAATTTGGAGAAATAAAACTGTAACATACTCATAACCATCGCATCTAGCACTTTTCCAAAATATTTACCAATTGATGTTGATACTCCATTTCTGAAAACCGTTAATTCATCTCGTGGTTTCCCAGCTTCTTCGTTCATATTTTTTTCTTGTACGGCAGCAAACGATATATGTCGAGTTTCCTATACCTTGACAAATATCCATTAAACTGCAGAAGAGATGTGCTCCTTCGTGGCCAACACCTAAAAACCGCATTACTCAAATGAAGCGGCGATTAATTTCATATGAATTTTGAATCCCTAGCACGAGTTTACCGTTTGTATTGTACTGCATTTACAAGACAAAAGAATCTTGAATCCCAAGCCTCGTAAAGACGACTGTGTAAAGGACACTTCACTTTTACACTGTTTGCATATCACATTTGCTGAAATAGCCGAAAACACAGTTGCAAATTCTAAAATACAATATGCAAAGTTCAAAGCGAGAGGCACTTCCAAGTTCATGCCTTGCAGCAGTTTCTTTGCTGATGATGACGTATAATCAAGATCATTTTCCAATGAGTGCCGATTTCCATAAAATTTTCTCTTTTTTCTTCGTTCAGCATAACCGACTCTTTTTAGGACTCATTGCAAAATTAAGACACTCGCACAGTAGAATATTTGGTTAAGAACGTTGTTACACTGCTGACTGCAAAGACAAAACTGTGTATACCTGTTTGTGAATAGAATTGGCCATTGGTAAGAATCCGAAGGTACACAATAGCTCTTATTTCTTGCCCTGGCCTGTTCGCCTGACACTGGGCCGCGTGATTGTTTCATTTGAACAACGGAACAGAATAATTGACAAACATCATAATCCGCTTGTCTTTGTGGATGACAGACTACTGACTTAAACTTTTGCTTGGGGCTACGAAACTTTTGTTAGAATTTTGTGTTGAATTAGTTAGGGTTTGACTAGTTTCTGTGAGGTTATTTGTTAGTTTCTCCTCTTGTTAAGGGTTACGGCGTTTGGTCGACTAGTAACTTAGATTTCGGAATGAAGCACTGCATCTTTTTTCTTCTTTACTGTTGCGGTTATGGTAAGTATACATGATGTTTGTTTTGTGCATTGGACCATGTGGTGGTGATTCCATTATTTTTCTTTTGGCATTTTTGTTTGAGAGCTTCATCCTTCCGTCTGTTGCAGTCTGGCCGGTGTTGTCGATATTTAACATTTTATTGTTAGTTTTGTTTGTTTTTTTTAGAGTGGTTGGATGGGCACGTTAGGGTTGGACACTATAACGGTTTGAGTTACCTAACACTTTAGTGGGATATGTTTTAGTTGGAGGTCACTTTTTTTAATAATGATCGGCTTAATATCTAACCGAAGAACCTTCGTAGGTTCTTTCCTTTATTACGTCCTTGCGTGATTGGCAGGGTCGCATGAACGTGGTGATTTACAGGTCTCTCATTTCTCTCTTTTACAGCCGTATTGTGATTTCTGTTATGGTTCTTCTATTTGTTGGTTACGTAGTTCCATTCCAATTTCACCTCTTCTACGGAGAGAAGAGTGAGGTTTCCTGTTCTTTTCTTTGTATTTCAACCTTTATTTACCTCTTTCTTTGTCTTTTGGGTTTTGCTTTATTTGAGAACTGGTGGCATTGGCGTGAAGGGGTGCCGGAGGTCCCTTAGGTAAATGTAGACACAAGCCCCGGAGTACGGATAGCTGGTTAGCTGTTAATCTCCGTCGGTAGATGCTCGGTTGTGGGTAAAGCAAAGACCGACTGGCTGTACCGGTTCTTGCTGTCAAAAGGTTTAGTAGGTTCCTGCCCTGGACGATCTGCCGTTTGGTGACTCCACTACTGACCACCTAACGTTTGATGTTTCTCGTTTCTTGAGGGGAGGAGATAGAATACTTTTCTTAGGAATACATCTATTTGCAGGAACAACTACTATCTTTGACATAAAGTGTTTATACCGATTTCACCGACTATCCGCAATTACGCATGGTAATAAATTTCACGTCTTTAGACTTGCGAACATCTTCTCAGCTGTTACTAAGCTTTTTATCTTGCTAGAGGGGATGGATTTCTGTAATAAGATTTTTTGACGCAGAAATGTTTGTTTGAATACCGTGCGTCCCGCGACATCGTCGATCGGAGCTTTGTACCTGTGCAAAATTTCGATTATTTCATTTTTCTCTTTGTTTGTGGTTCAACGTACGCTTTCGTAAACTCACTAGTTGAAAATGATTTGGAACTTCTTAAACAAAGTTGACAACTACAATTACGAAATTACAGAACGTGAGTAGGTTTAAAATTAATTTATTAATCTTTTCATTTTTATTTTTATTTGGATTTTTATTTCTATTATCATATATATTGACATTGTTGTAACAGACATCAATAGATGACGTTTTTAAATATAAGTTGCTGCCATTTTTCTCTCTTGTTATAAATCAATCATGGGTGAAATCTTCCCCTTATCTTAAATAAATTTAAAGTATAAAAGAGCAAGTTTCATAGTTATTATTAAATTTCTTCATGAGTTATTCTTTGAGATCCCTAGAACTATCTTATTGTAACTCTTTAAAATTTAATGTTAACCATTTATCGCCTGATAACTGATTCCAAATAATTTTTTTACTATCCGCCTTTTTCAACCGATGTTCTAAACGTTCTTGCTGTGTGGAAAGGATCCTGTTTTCAGATTTTATTTTTTACGCAAGCTAATTTTCATAACATTCGTCCCGTACTGAATAGATCTTGTCTTCAGATTTGATTCTTTACGCAACCTCAGTAGTAAAGCTTCTAATTTTTATAAGATTCTCCTCGGACAAAAAAATCGGAGGTGGTAAATTGGATTGTAACTCCAAAGCCTGCAATGCGATTCCTATTGACTAAAATTTTCACTCATAACGTCACCGACTTTAGTACAAATCTTTGTTTTACCTTGAAACAACCTAAAATCTTCCTTGTTAGAAACTGACCGTTTAATTTACAGTAATACTACCATAAGCCGATACCAAAAACACTTTCGCTACATCCGAATATTCGAATAATATATTGTTTAAACTCTGGCGTTAGTTTTCTCTGGCTGAAGGAATCCCAAGCACAAAATTAATTTTTGTCTCACTCCTATGCTCAATTAACCCTTTATTATTGTTAATTATTAACAATTAATTAATTATTAACTTTGTTTGGATACGAATGTTATTACGTGGTGACGATCATTTTAGCACCTGTTGTCGGAGAATTCCTCTTAATATTACAATCTCGTAAAAAGAATTTAGTTTTGGGGTAGAAGTCAACAAAAACACCCTCAATAGTAGAGGTAATTTACTTTATTTCTCCGTCAAGAAAACCGACGTAAAAGCCATCAAAAACGACGTACCGATAAAGCTGAATACTGCATGTAGTAGGCTATCTAAATGCGCTTCATTATTTATTTATTTATTTATTTATTTATTTATTTATTTATTTATTTATTTATTTATTTATTTATTTATTTATTTATTTATTTATTTATTTATTTATTTATTGTCCAACAGCAAAGCCAATTACAGGACAATCATACACAACAAATTTACAAAAAGAAGATTAATTAATATTTTACTATGTTAAGAAACTGAAATTACAAAAATAATATATAATTATAAAAAAAAAAAAAAAAAAACTGTATCGGTGCTTACAAACTATTACACAATTTCTAAACAAGCCAAGTTTATATAAACATCAAGCATAAATTTTAGTGTGCTTGAAAAAATATCACAATTATAACATTTATTACACAATGCACACATAGTTGTTACTGGAGATTTTAAAAGTAAATTAGTTCTCGCTGTTTCAATATAAAAGGTATGTTGTAGTCTGCTATTATTACTTCTGGGAGTATGAAAATTTAGTTTTGCCAAAATTAGAGGACAATCAACTTTATTATGCAAGAGTTTGTACAAAAACGTCAAAGCAATAACTGATCGTCTTGTCATCAAAGAACGCATATGAAAGGTTTCTAGCAACCGATTACTGGGAAAACCTCTAGGAGGGTATAAGTTATACAATTTAAACCATAGATATTTTAAAATTTTCGTTGAACATTTTCTATCAGCATCTTATAACGGTCATAATATGGAAACCATATTAATGCACAATATTCAAGACGTGATCGAATAAGAGAAAAAAACAAGGTCCTTAAGGTGTTTATATTCGAAAATTGTTTTGTGTTTCGCATTATGTACCCCATCATTTTGTAAGAGGTTGATACCGTTTGAGTAATATGTTTGCTAAAAGATAATTCACTGTCGAAAGTTACTCCAAGGTCACTAATCTCTTTACATCTGGCTAACATACTTCCTTCAATATTATAGTTAAATATTAAATGCGTATCTTTCCGCGAAAAGCTAACAACTTTGCATTTGCTAATGTTTAAATTTAATTTATTATTCTTACACCATTCACTAACAATGTTTATATTAGCTTGTAAATCAGTGCAGTCCTTTATACTTTTGATGGACAGGAATATTTTTACGTCATCAGCGAACATCAGCGTCTTACAATTGAGAATACTGGAAAGATCATTAATAAAAAGCAAAAACATCAATGGTCCAAGATTTGATCCTTGAGGAACCCCTGAATGGGCAATAAATGGTAATGACGAATAGCCATTATATAGAACTACTTGGGTTCTGTTTACCAAATAAGATTCAATTAATTTAATTAAAGACGTAGAGAAGCCAAACATGTGCAATTTATTAAGCAATAGTCGATGGTCTATTTGATCGAAAGCTTTCGACAGATCCATATATACGACATCAACTTGTCCACGATTATCAAGAACTTCAGTCACAAATTGAACAAATGAACACAGGTTTGTAGCCGTTGAACGCTTCTCAACAAAACCATGTTGATGGAGAGACAGAAAACTTTTAACAGATAAATAAATATATCTAAATAGTATCATCTCAAACACCTTAGAAAAATTTGATAGGATAGCAATTGGTCTGTAATTAGTAATTTCGAAACTATCATTGCTTTTAAAATCGGACATATCCGTGCTAATTTCCACTTACTAGGGTATGTATTTGTTTTTAAACTTAAATTAAAATGTATAATAGAGGAACTGTAAAAATATTCACGCAATCCTTAATCAAGTAGCTAGGAATTTGATCGTCTCCAGATGTCGGTTTGTTTTAAGCTTGCGAATTGCAAATTTGATATCCTGTTCAGATATAGATTTAATGTCAATATGTATATTAGGAAATGTGTCACGTAATATATCAGATGTAGCATCCATATTCGTATTACACGAGGAGGGATATCGATAAACACTACTGAAATGTTCAGCAAATGCGTTTACAATATCTTGTGGGCAGTCATACTGCACTACACCTTTACGTAATATACCTGGAATTCTAGAAACTCCTTTCCTATTTCTTATAAAAGACCAAAAAATTTTGAATCATTATTAATAGAAGTTTCTATATTAGTTATATAATTGCTATATGATATTTTAATTTGACTTTTGATAAATGACCTTAAACGCTTAAATTCCCTTAGACTATCTTGACAATTATTCTTTTTATACTTATTATAACATCTACCTTTAAGTTTAATATTTTTAATAATATCCTGGGTGAACCATGATGGATATTTCTGTTTAATATTTTTGTTTTTGTAATATGGTACAAATTTATCAAAGACTTCGTAGAGTGTATTATAAAAAACGTCACATGCTTCATCCACATTGGTGTAATAGTTTAATATTGACCAATCTACTGTATTTAAAGAGTTATACAGTTCAATAAAATTTGCTTTTTAAAATTATATTTAAAACTCATTTGCGTTATTGGAAAGTTATCACCTCTTGGTTGAGATAAGTTTAGATGGATACCTAAAGCCGGATGATGCACATCCTCATGTATTAGTGGCTCAACCTCATGGTGGATAGAACAATCAAAATTAGCAAATACAAGATCAAGCAATCTACCATTACTGTTACAAATTTCATTATTTTGTCGCCAGTTCAACAAATTACAAAAACTGTTGATGCATGAATATAATCTATCACAATTATCGGATTTAAAAAAAGTAGGAATGTTAAAATCTCCCATTAAAACTACATGTTTCATATATAAGTAGTGTTGCAAAAATAATCAAACAGAGCATCAAGATCTGAAAGTGTTGGAGTTTGAGGAATATATATAACAAATACGAATATAGAATAGGTTTTAAATAAACACTTACAACCAACAATTTCGAAACCAGGTAATACATTTCTAAGTTGTGATAAATCTAGTTTCTCCGTTGTTATATGATTCTTGACAGCAAGAAGCACGCCTCCTCCACGAGTCTTGGTAGAATTGAAACTCCGATCACATCTATATACATTATAGGTAGCATGCGAAAAGAACTCGTTACTGTCGATATCACTAGATAACCATGTTTCACTTAAACCAATAATGTCATATTCATTTTCACAAATATTTGCATTAAATTCATCAACCTTATTACGTATACTTCGAACATTTTGATAATAACACAAAAAGATTTGCTGTCGGTACTATTTAGTTTTTTGAACAATATTTGGAATTCCATTTACGAACTTTATGATTAAATTAGTTTCGCCGTTTTCTATTCTTAGTTTAAGCGCATCCTTACATTTTTGTATTGCTCTCTTTGATATACAGTTTGATCTTTTTTAAATAAATGTTTTTAAAATCAGGAACTGATTTTAAATTCTTTGCATTTCGAACTGCATTATGTACTTGATATCCATTTTCTAAAGCAACACGTAGCGGTCGAGGTCTGTTTACGTTATCTTTCAAGACACCCAAACGCTTAATCTTCTCAGTGGAATTCAAATTTGTTTTCACATTCGCTATTTGTAAAATGTCGTTGACTTTTCCAACCACCGAATTGACATCGTTATTCTCGGAAATTCCATATATTATGATATTATTTTCACGCCTAAATCGATCTTGAGCTTCACGTATAATCATTTCATATGATTCTGGGGACATCTCAGGTTGTTGAATAGGTCGAGATTTAGCTTATTTGTACTTATATGTTTATTAATATGTCTTTTGTTTTAAATGCATACACGTAATAGAAATCCAAAGAGATCGACGAGTAATAATTTAAACTGTTAATCAAAGCGTTTTGCATTTTAAGTACACTCGGTTCTTACTTTTAAGAATCTTACCGTAACTCTCTATTTGAGGTAGGATTATCACGAAAATCCATTTCTTTAAAACATTGTGGCGCTTGGGCATTATTTTGTTTATGTTTCTACAATCGGCAGGTCTATTTACTTTATATTTACTAACTTGAACGGAACGACGCTCTACCAAAATTTTGACGCTAGTCAGTGTAATCTGCTTGCCCGATCTTTTGTACTATTTAACTTCACGAACCACCTTAACTTTTATGTTACAACCAACTACCTAAACAAAGCTTTTTTGCAATGACATCTCACAGTCACACATGGGAATTTAAGGCCTCAAGTCACACAAAGCCATAAAAAACGAATCAATAATTCCGTCGCAATTTTGAATTCTACGTCTGAAAAAAAAATTAAATTTAAGATCTTATCTGTGAATACAAAATGAATGTCTTGATACGAATTCTTCGTGGAGTTATGTTAATTGCTACTGACAAATTGACTTCTATAGTAGAAACTTGCGTCTTAAAGAATAATCTGGAATCCAGGGATAGTCTCCTTTTGTGTGCTTACACAGCTTTCCGTGTTTTACAGGAGAACTTAAAGCCAAAGTCTTATCTGAAAAGTAAAGAAAAACATGTCTCAGTACACTCAACCTCAATCTTCAGAGACCAATTAGATAAGAAAATTTGCTTTTAGAACTGGTGAAAATAAAAGTAGCAGAAGGCAACATTCGAGATAGTACGTTTGCTCCCATCGTCTGACACTCTTGTAACGTATGATGATGACAAGCATGTGAGACTTTTAAAGAATCACCCCGCTCCTCATTAATTTCCGTAGGCTACGTTTCTTATGGATGCGAATTCTGACCATAACCTGTTTGGACGAGTACGTCCGAAATTCTCGTCAGAACAAGACGGTTAAACTGTGCGTTTTCTACTATTCTAATAGTCAGTACGCCTAACAAAGATGTAAAAATTTGGTGAATGTTTTTTTCTTAAAAGTCCAATAATTAAGTTATTGTTAAATGGTAGTAAAATAGAGCATATCAACCAGTTACTTCCTAATAGAGAGTTTCAAATGTTATTTCAAAACTTGTCGGACCAAACGAAAAAGTTTTTTGAATACTTCAAAATGACACCAGCATCATTTGAATACATACTGAAAAAGATAGTAGCCAAACTCCAGGTAGCGAGTCGTAATATCTATTGTAGTGTCGGAAAAAGGGGTTTTAGAAGCAATATTTTCTTTTTTTGCTGGTTCCTCATCTGAGATCGATGGACTAAGGTCACAGCAATTCAAGAATTTTTGCAACTCCTAACAGCAAAGCCATAAAGAAAACTATTCAATTTCAAATTTTGCAATTTTATGCACATTGAACAATGACAAAATTACTGATGTTGTATGAACCGACACTGTGTGTCTGAAAAAAAAAAGATAGTAGCGTCCCTCTCATTGCTGTGAAGAACACTTTTTGTAGGCTGACCTCAAAATTAGAATGCAAATTTTAGAGTGAGCAGATTGAAGAGAAAGACGCCACCTCAGAAATGTTCAAAACATTGCCAGTTTCGCCTCATCTAAAAGGTTACAGTAATATACAGGGTCAATGTGCAAGGCACCCTTGAAATCCCAGAACACTGTTACAAAAACCTTACCTGCAGAGAGCCGAGTTTTTGTTTTGACAGGTGCAATTTGTTACGGTTTTATTTCATACACCAAATAAACGTGTGTCGTGAGCATAATGTTAGCACGAAATATAAATCAAAGAAACGTATGTCGCGATTAATACGTTACGACAAAATTCATATCTGGTGCGCATTCTGCGAATTTTTGATTAGTCGAAAATAATTATCGATTTTTATTTTCGCAACGGGCTCGGCTTACTCGTACTTGCTTTCTTGCTGAAACTGGTAGATTTGGAAAATCGTTAAATAAAACTGCTTGAATAGTTCGAGATGTGTTAATAATTTACCAATAATAATTGGTTGAGCTTGATTCGTCTGAACCTACCGTAAGTAGTTGTTCTTTTCTCTTTTTCTTAGTGCAATTTCTAAAAGCCACGTAGATCTTTTGTAGAGTTTTTTTTGTTCCTTTTTCTTGGTTACTTCCTAGAGTTGAGTTATATTCAAATGGCTGATTAGGACAGTATTTTCTTCTATGAAGTGTAAAACCGCATCGTCAGTATCTATAACATCAGACGGCCGGAGACAACTTTTGGGTATTACGCATACGTACTGTCTTTGGAGCTTATCTGTATATACTGTGTTTTACTTGTGTAATTTGTTTATTATTAAGTGCTACTATTTCTTATGTATACGTGACAACATCAGACAGTCTCTCTCTTTAACACTTTTTGCTACTATAGCAATTTTAAATTTTCTTTCTTTTTACGGTTATTTACTGTTGTCAATTTGTTCTGAATATTATATTTAGTAATGGGATTAAGTAAAACCTTTTGATCTCCTGTTGGTCGGTTTTATTTCTTTCTTTTACTCAACAGGTAGCGCTTTGCTAGAACAGCGGTTTATTTCTTCAACGTCACTAAGGACCCCTCCCCCCAACTCTAAACCGACGCTAGGAAGCTGCTCTTCTATCTAAACATTTATTTCTCCAAACCTGCTACAATATACCGACCAGTACTTTTAAATTCTAGCGACATCTATTGATTCTGTTTAATTGTAAACCTAAACCGATACAACCTTTTCCCTTTTTTCTCCCCCCTTGCTTACTTGTTTTGATTCCGGAGTGCAATGGTGCACCCAAGTCTTTACGCAGGTCACAATACGATGGTGAAATCTTCTTCCTCAACATGAAATCTGTTCAAATCTCGAGGGAACGCTGTTTCTACAAATCTGTGACAAGACAAAGCAACCAGCGAGCTAAAACTTTTCAAAACTTTAATTTACCAAAGATGATAATTTAAGTGCTTCCTTAGCTTTTACTCCTATCTCAGATGCAATTTCAAAAAGGTTTACACGCCGATCACTTTTGATAATGGCTTGAATGTTCTCATAGGTTAAACTGGTCCGACGACACTATTTATGAAGCTTATTTTCAAACCGTTTTTATCCTTCTGAAAACTTTTTGTGCCAATCATACACCTGGGTTTTCTTTAGGCACATATCTCTGAACTGAGTCTCAAGTCTATTCAACTCTACTCTTCTCAAAAAACATTGGATAAATCATATGACATTGACACATCTTGCAGTGAGAAGTTCCACCCACTCCCGGGTGTTGCAACGTGTAACAATCGTAATTTTCTCTACCAGAAGACACTCAAAAACTAATTTTAAGATCCGTAGGTTTTCCGTGCTACTCAAGATCCACAAGACAGATGTCTCTCTGAAACCAACAGTGTTTGATCTTCTGGACCACCAACATACTACTTAGCCAAGTACTTGGCATTTCTGTTCGAACTGCATGTAGGAAAGACTATGGATTTGCCAGCTACAATTCCATAATAACCGCATCACAAAATATAATTCCCGAAGAATACTGAATATAAATAAAACCCATTTCGTAAAAACACGATTAATAAATGATCATAGAAGGCATACTTCGAGCGACCTTGCTGATTTAACAACGACTTACTCAATGCAAATAAATAGATTATGATTGTCAGCAGAAAGACAGTATGGTACAACATCGAGTATTGAGGCAGCAATCGACAAATCAACCTACTGCGTTGTGCAACAAACACCTTCAAGTTCATAGTACGTCGGAACGTATCCACAACATTGTCGCGGATACCTCAGATAAATACTGAATATATTATAATGTGGTGACCCCAACGTGATAAATTGCCCGCAGAGAAAGGAAAGAAGGGTAGCAAATAAACTTCAGGCAGAGTAACAACAAAAACAACGCAATTTTTTAAGAAATATGCCTACAAATAAACGGTAAAACGCTCGGCCATTGCGCTCATCATCAGTACTCCCGTCAACTCCCGTTAACGGTACGCCTGCCAACACTGTGTCTGCCATGGCTGCGCCCAAAACCGTTTTGCAACTCGTGCAATAATAGTCTTTCTCATGTAACTCGTATAATAAATTACTATTAATGCATTATTTTTTGAGTAAATAAAAAGAATGATAGATCACCAAGCGGACTAATTATTGATCAATGTTAGGATATGACGTCATGTTTATTTTATATAATGCAACACCCCATTTTTGAAGTGTCAAATAAATAAACCCGGCAAGAAATTAATTATTAGATTATTATTGTCGGCAAAGATTGCTTAATGCAACCATTGCGTACGTGATTGCTAACACGAGTCGACACTAGATGTCGCAAAACCTACAGTTTGAATATGATGTACTCTCCAGTAGGGAATATAGTTGACAGCACGCATTTGTACAATAGTGAACTTACACTCGAGTTCTTTCACTCATGAAGAGTCCTAAAAGGACGAAACAGCTGTCGAGTGATTCTCACTGTTTGTTTGCTATTGTACAACCTTCTACGAATTTACAGCAGGCGATTTGACAGTTTTTTTGTAATTATCGAAAGATCGACTTATGTAACTGCTTTTACATACCTATCGACAAAAATTGCTTAATGCAAACCATTGCGTACGTGATCGGTAACACGAGTCGACACTAGATGTCGCAAAACCTACAATTATTATTAGTATTAATCATAGTTCTTCTACTATTCTTTTAAATTTAATTAAAAATAATTCAATAACACAAACACATAATCAGGAAAAAACGCATGAGTTACAAGCTTCTAATTTGTTATCTATTGTGTATACATTTTTTTCTAATTTTGAAAAATTAAATTTACTTGCCTGTCATTGATCTAACCATTGTCACCGCATTTAAAACGATTTGCCAAGTGACGAAAAGTTTAAGTTTTCGAAACTCGTCACAAAAAGTTTTACTTTTGGTTGTAGTAGTACTAATCAGAAGAAAATTATTTCTTTTCTTTTACTAAATAAATTAATTCTACTGATCTTCTTCCACCATTGATTCTATGGTAACTGTTGACATTAGGTACACTTCGTGTAATAAAAGTTACTTTGAATAAATTTGTTTAATAAAAAAATAGCTTTTACTTTATTACACCATATATATATATATATATATATATATTGTATATTGTATATTGTAGCAGGTTTGGAGAAATAAATGTTTAGATAGAAGAGCAGCTTTCTGGCGTCGGTTTAGAGTGGGGGGAGGGGGTCCTTAGTGAGGTTGAAGAAATAAACCGCTGTTTTAGCAAGGCGCTACCTGTTGAATAAGAGAAAGAAATAAAACCGACCAACAGGAGATCAAAAGGTTTTACTTAATCCCATTACGAAATACAATATTCAGAACAAATTGACAACAGTAAATAACGGTAAAAATAAAGAAAATTTAAAATTGCTATAGTAGCGAGAAAGTATTAAAGAGAGAGACTGTCTGATATTGTCACGTATACATAAGAAATAGTAGCACTTAATAATAAACAAATTACACAAGTAAAACACAGTATATACAGATAAGCTCCAAAGACAGTACGTATGCGTAATACCCAAAAGTTGTCTCCGGCCGTCTGATGTTATAGATACTGGCGATGCGGTATTTACACTTCATAGAAGGAAATACTGTCCCAATCAGCCATTTGAATATAACTCAACTCTAGGAAGTAACCAAGAAAAAGGAACAAAAAAACTCTACAAAAGATCTACGTGGCTTTTAGAAATTGCACT
The DNA here is from genome assembly GCA_030710515.1 of Abscondita cerata. Classification (NCBI taxonomy): domain Eukaryota; kingdom Metazoa; phylum Arthropoda; class Insecta; order Coleoptera; family Lampyridae; genus Abscondita; species Abscondita cerata. Next base: position 114,139 of record JALBCR010001108.1, on the reverse strand, counting down.
AAGAAAAAGAGGAAAGAACAACTACTTACGGTAGGTTCAGACGAATAAAGCTTAACCAATTATTATTGGTAAATTATTAACACATCTCGAACTATTCAAGCAGTTTTATTTAACGATTTTCCAAATCTACCAGTTTCAGCAAGGAAGTAAGTACGAGTAAGCCGAGCCCGTTGCGGAAATAAAAATCGATAATTATTTTCGACTAATCAAAAATTCGCAGAATGCGCACCAGACTTAAATTTTGTCGTAACGTATTAATCGCGACATACGTTTCTTTGATTTATATTTTGTGCTAACATTATGCTCACGACACACGTTTATTTGGTGTATGAAATAAAACCGTAACAAGGAGCACCTGTCAAAATGAAAACTCGGCTCTCTGCAGGTAAGGTTTTTGCAACAGTGTTCTGGGATTTGAAGGATGCCTTGCACATTGACCCTGCATATTACTGTAACCTTTAAGATGAGGCGAAACTAGCAATGTTTTGAACATTTCTGAGGTGGAGTTTTTCTCTCCAATCTGCTCACACTAAAATTTGCATTCTAATTTGGAGGTCAGCCTACAAAAAGTGTTCTTCACAGCAATGGGACGGACGTTACTATTTTTTTTTTCAGACACACAGCGTCAGTTTATACAACATCAGTAATTTTGTCACTGTTCAATGTGCATAAAATTGCAAAATTTGAAATTGAATAGTTTTCTTTATGGCTTTGCTGTTAGGAGTTGCATAAATTCTTGAATTGCTGTGGCCTTAGTCCATCGATCTCAGATGAGGAACCAGCAGAAAAAGAAAATATTGCTTCTAAAACATCTTTTTTCCGACACTACAATAGATATTACGACTCGCTACCTGGAGTTTGGTTACTATCTTTTTCAGTATGTATTCAAATGAAGCTAGTCCTAAAAGGACGAAACAGCTGTCGAGTGATTCTTACTGTTTGTTTGCTATTGCACAACCTTCTACGAATTTACAGCAGGCGATTTGACAGTTTTTTTGGTAATTATCGAAAGATCGACTTATGTAACTGCTTTTACATACCTATCGACAAAGATAGCTTAATGCGAACCTTTGCGTACATGATCGCTAACACGAGTCGATACTAGATGTCGCAAAACCTACAATTATTATTAGTATTAATCATAGTTCTTCTACTATTCTTTTAAATTTAATTAAAAATAACTCAATAACACAAACACATAATCAGGAAAACACACATGAGTTACAAACTTGTTATCTATTGTGTATAAAATTTTTTCTAATTTTGAAAAATTAAATATACGTGACTGTCATTGATATAACCATTGTCACCGCATTTAAAACGATTTGCCAATTGACGAAAAGTTTAAGTTTTCGAAACTCGTCACAAAAAGTTTTACTTTTGGTTGTAGTGGTTACAAAAAGTTTTGATACTTACCTTGATTATGACACAGGTCAATTTGTCTTTCAAAATCAGAAGAAAATTATTTATTTTCTTTTACTAAATAAATTAATCCTACTGATCTTCTTTCACCATTGATTCTATGGTAACTGTTGACATTAGGTACACTTCGTGTAATAAAAGTTACTTTTATTTTATTACACCATATATATATATATATATATATATATATATATATATATATATATATATATATATATATTTTTTGATTATAAACATTTAACTCCATAAATACAGTCAAACAAACGCCAATACATAGCAATAAATAAAGACTACGTATAAATATGCATTACGCAAGCCGAGAGGCGTTAATGCATATTTTTTATTAATTGTAATTATATCTACTTATATGTCTTATTTCACAATATATCAATCGTAAAACAGATTTACTAAGCTCGTAGATGAAGGTGAAGTATCATGAATACCATTACAAAAATTTCATTATTATAAACAACTTATGCAATATGAAGGGACGACATACAAAGAATTTGTAAAAGTAAAAAATAATTATAGTTTTATCGTTTTATCCACAATCAGGCACATTTAGAATCAGATTTCTTCAAATAATAAATTGATATTTCGGTTGTCATTTCAAAATTATTAAAATAAAAAAAAAATTTTGAGGTAAATTATTTTGGATTGATGACACTAGTGAATAAAGTAATTTTATTGCACTATTACACTATGACTAGTAGATAAAGTAAAGTAAATCTGTTCATTACTTGATTTAGTATTAATGTAAATAAAAATGTTAACTTAATTATAAAACTTAAAATGACACTTTGTTATTTTTTTAAAAATTAACCAGTTTTGACTAAAAGAATTAAACAGTGACACAGTTCTGCAAAAGAATATTTTTTTTCAGCTGCATGAGATATTGTTGCTGAATTATATGTTTTAAAGTACGCTGGTTTCAAAAATAAGTTCCATTACCCTCCACCACGTATAGTTCTTTTACAACATAGGAACACAATATTGAAATAAATAAACTATTTATTACAACAAAAACACAGCATACTATTTATCAAAACCTATCAACTGTTATTTTACTTATTTAAATTTATACACAACTTTAAGTTTACTCTTTTTCCTTGTAAAACATTTTCTTCTTTTATTTTGATGCTTTTCCAAACTCGTTTTTGGTTTCCTTCTTTGGTTTCTCGCTTAAGCATCCGCTAACATACTGACATCCCATCTTCCATGCTAACGTCTTTTGATATCACGTACATCCTTGTGAAATCTTTCACTTTGTTCAATCTTCATTGTAGGCACCCAAGTTTTTAGGAAAATATTCAATATGGGAGTGTAAGAAGTAAACTTTTAAGCTCATCTTGCACCCTTGAGCTTTATAAGCTGTCAGCATGTGCTTTACAACAGTTCTTTATTCGGAATCCTTAGTATTGCCCAAAAACTTCTGCATTACATTTTTGAAAGAATCCCATGCTTCTTTTTCGATTTCTCCCATTGATTCAAGAAAGAGAGGATCAGACAAATGGGTCGTGGCCAGTGAAAACTCCTGTTTTTAACTTTGCTTCAAACAATTTCGGGAACTTGAAACATATGTATCTAAAAAATCTCCATATTTTTGCAGTAATTTTACAAACAGCTTAATAAGCCCCAATTTAATATGAAGAGGTAGCAGTAAATCCTTTTCTGGCAGAACCAAAGTGGTATTGATAACGTTTTTCTCGCCAGGAGTTAAACCGTGTCGTGGTGGCCAGTCAGTTTTTGTCCAGTATAGCTCTCTGGATCTCTTATCCCACAAACATAAAAAATAAGGGAATTTGTATAACCTGACTGTTGACCCAACAAGATTGTTAGTACACAAACCATCCATTGATGTTCTTGATATTTGATTTTCTCAAAAATCGTAGCTAAGTCATTGTAGTTTTCTTTTTTATAAACTGAGTGTCCCATTGGAAGAGATGAATATACATTTCCATTATGCAGCAGAGCTGCTTTAAGGCTAGTTTTGGATGAATCAATGAATAAGCGCCATTCTTAGAAATTATATTCTATTTATAAACATTTCATGAGCTCACAAACATTATTACAATAATCCAGATTTCCCTCTTTAATGAAATACTAAGTAAATTCTCTCTCTCGAAGTCTGTACCAGAAAAATGAGATACCAGATGACAAAAGGTTTTTGTTTTTAGCCTTAAACCTAGCAATTCGGCTACATTTATTAAAATACCCAAGTCTCTGACTAGGTCATTAAGCTCAATCCGAGAAAAAAAAGTCTGGGGAGCATCCTCATGCTCAGTCCTCTGCATCACTCAGGATGTCATCTAAGTTAAGAGGTGGGTATTTTAGGGCTATGGGACACTAGACGAGTAACTGAATCAAGATTAGAGCAAGATATATAGCAGTCGCTTGTGTAACTTTTCTGTTCAGGCCATATCATAGAAATGCCAAAACGAAATGTAATTTTTTTACCTTTAAACCACAAGCGCAGATCTTCCTCACATCTTCTGCACATCATATAAAGAGCCCATGCGTTGTCTTGATCATCAAGTATTAATTTAAAGTAAGCAAAATAAACTTTCTACACAAAATCACTTATATTTCTTTGTTGACTTTTCACTGACTGTATATTCACCACAAATATAACAGAAGCAATCCGGAGAAATTGCACAACCTCTATGAGGCATAACACATATATAAAAACAAGAGCACAGTAGTGTTTAAATGCTGGATGTCAACAGAGTGTAGCAAGACAGGGTCACCACGATAAATAACTTAACCTGTTGGAACTTGTCCAACTGCATGTTTACCTCTGAGAACCCGCTGAAACATGTTCAATCGTACTCACCATTGGTTATAACCACTATGATAATAATCTAACTTAACCTGTTTAGACACGATAATAATGCAACCGTCTGCCTAACACCAAAATTCTTTACCCCCTTTTTACTAAATTATTTACGTCCATTATTTGTTTTCTTTATTCCCAGATAAATATACTATTAAAATTAGAGTAAGATCTCTTAATTTTAATTAAATTTAAAGCTTAAATAAAATAATACAAAATTTTAACTAAATTAGAATTTTACACAGAATAAAAATATAAAAATTAGTATTGTAAAAAAACTGATGTAATGGAATTTTTTGAATATTTTTTCGGTTTTGGGACATCAAAATGTATAAAAAACCAATGCAGTTTTTACTTGAAGACCTGTGAATTAATTAAATAATAATTTATGTGTTTAACAGTTTTTTTTAAATAAATTTGAATTAATTTTAAATTTATAAAGATTATTGGGTTTATTATTTAATTATCTTTAAAATTTTAATAACAATAATAATTTTATTTAAGTAATTAATTATTTAATATTTGTATAGCTAATTATTAATTTAATTAAACACATATAATAATAATACTAAAGTTAGCTAATTAATTTATAATTTTTGTGTAGTTAGTTATTAAAGTAATTTTAATTTATTTTAATTCATTTAAAAGTTCGGTCCTAATTTTCCAACTTAAAATCACATCCAATGCATTAGTTTGTTATTTTTTAAAATTAATTGAGTGAATTGAAAGAATAAAAATTTTTTTAAACAAACAAATTTTAATTTATTTCAAAAGTAATTCTGACAATAACTTTTTAAGTCGTTACTAATTATTGTTAAAATTAATTAAATAGTGTATGTATGTATGTTTTTTTAAAAATTGACAAAATGATTCGGTTTCAAAATCCAATAAACTTAACAAACACAAACATAATAAAAAAAATTTCACTCCTTCCCCTTTTAAAAACCCTTACTCTGAAAAAATTACTTTAATTTTTCGGTCTTTTCAATCCTCCTCTCTATCACCGCATTCATCTATTTCACCCTTTTCATCCTTCCTTAATTACTAATAATTAAATGGTGCATTGAATGTAATTTTAAGTTTTATAAATAAATAAGTTGTTAAATCAATACACTAATCAATGAATTTTATCAATGAAGTCTAATCTAGAAAATTTAGTCTTAAGAGATTGTTTCGTCTATCTGATAGTCAACAAGAAGCTATGGTTTGAAAACGGATTCAAAACGTGTTTGATGGAATTGCTTAATTTGAGATTTGACTCATGGTGAACATTGGTTTCAATGGCAAAATTGGAATAATTTAGAAAATTTAGTCTTCAGTCTTTCGTCGATCAATGGTCAACGTGAAGCTACGGTGTGAAGACGGATTCAAATTAGTTTTAAAATTTTTGATGGGTTTGCTGTAATTCGAGATTTTAACCATGGTGGAAATTCGTTTCACTGGTAAAGTGCGAGTAATTTAAAAAATTTAGTTTCTAGAAATAGTTTTTTCCATCTGATAGTAAATGAGAAGCTATGGTTTGAGGGATGATTAAATTGGTTATGACTTTGCTTAATTTGAGAGATATTTTTGTTCATTAGATAGTCAACAAACGGCTGTAAAGTGCAAATAATCTACAAAATTTAATCTTCGGAAATTCTTCCGTCTATCAGATAGTTAATTGGAAGTTATGGTTTGAGCGCAGACTCAAATTGGTTCAAAATATTTGTAACGAGAATGTATTGATTTGATATTTAACCCATGATGCAAATTGATTTTAGTAGCAAAGTGCAAATAATCTAGAAAATTTAGTCTTTAGAGATTGTTTTATCCATCATAACAATTAACCTATGATGCAAATTAATTTTTATTGGTAAAGTACAAATACTCTAAAAAATTTGTCTCCACAGATTGTTTTGTTTATCCAGAAAATATGGTACGAAGGTGACTGTAAATTAATTCAAAACTTTGAACTTTGGTAAGGGTTGGCATGTTAGATTTTAGTGGTTTTCCCAAACCTCAAAGCAAATTCTTTGCCAAAGACAAACCGATCCACAATTGCACACGGTCACCACACTATACATGTTTATTCTGATCTTCTGGGACACCATACATTACACTTACATCACAATACAATAATGGAAATGTACATATACGAATAGATAAATAAATAAATAAATTGACGGTCAATGAGAAGATATGGTTTAAGGGCAAATTTAAATTGATTTAAATTTGAGATTTAGTAAAAATTGGTTTCATCTAGATAATTTAATCGCCAAAGATAGTTTTTTTATCAACAAGAAGCTATGGTTTGTAGGCGGATCCAAACTAATTCATTACATTTTAATGGGTTTGATTATTAGTTAGTGCTAATAATCTAGAAAGCTTAGCCTCCATAGATTGTTGCATCTATCAGATGGTCAACGAAAAGCTATGGATTGAGAGCTCATTTAAATTAGTTTTAAATAATTTTAATGAGTTTGTTTTAATTTAGAATTTGACGCATGGTGCAAATTAGTTTCTTCAGTAAAGTGCAAATAATTTACAAAATTTTGTCTTCATATATTGTTTTGTTTATCAGATAGTCAACGAGAAGCTATAGTTTGAGAACGTATTCAAATTGATTCAAAACGTTTTGAATCAGTTTACTCTAATTCGGGATTTGATCTATGGTGCAAACGATTTTATTGATAAAGTGAGAATGATGTAGAAAATTTAGTTTCTAGAGATAGTTTTGTCTATCAGATGGAAACGATAAGCTATAATTAGAGGCAGATTGAAATTGATTCAAAAAATAAGTTTGATTTAATTTGAGATTTGATCCATGGTACAAATTGGTTTCATTGCCAAAGTGCGAGTAATTTGTTAGATATAGTCTCTTAGTATTTTAGTTCTTTAATAGTTAACGAAGAGCTATGGCTTGGTAGATAACGGTTTTTGATTTTGCGCCCCTCTAAATTCTTTGGTTAAATTACAATCAAAATGTTTAGGTTTCTGTTGGCAAATTTGGTGTTTCATTGCTAACAAACTCAAAATTGCAGTCTCTGAGAGTGATTGTCGACGAATTACACGGAGAATTTGTGACTTAATCTGTCATTTCATAAGGTTCAAACCTTACCATCACAAGATATATTGACTTTTTTAAATATTGAAGTGATACCGTGTTTGAGAAATTTCCCTTGTTTTCTTTATATCATCAAACATTTCTTTCCCCACTAAAGTGAAATTTACAGAAATTATTGAAATTATGAATCTACTGTACAATGAATTTCAAACCAACCAATGTTACACTATGAAATCTTATCATTGAAGCGCAACGAATTGAAATTAAAGACAAACATCAAGAAGTAGTTTTCTATTAAATTAAACCCAAATCCCCAAAATCTAATTTCAAACGAAAAATTATGTTTACATAAATGTAAATACAAACTTTGAACGATCGCCGCGAAAATTAGTTACCTAAATTATTATAATAAATTCACAGATAAATCAATTCTCAATGTTATCTAATTCAATAAGACGGATTACACATATTTTAATTCAACTTATTCAAAAAACCTAACCAACTTTCACAATATTCTTCCAAAGCAGAACACTTCCTTCGGGTATTCAAATTCAAATTCAATTGGATTTAAATGGAAGAAGCGCAAAAGAAGGACAATAGCTTTTCTTTGATCAAAAGAAACTTTAAACCATCAACACAACACACTGCTTGAATATAGTGCAATAATACAGAAAAATTTAGAAGACTTATACGATTTATGAGAATAAAATTAATGAACACGAAAAAATGCTTACCCACCTTCGACAAAATAAATGCTGGTATAGATTCTAGATTCTAAGTAATCAATATTTTTTATTTTGATGAAGATGTTTAAAACAATACGCACTTATCTGGTAAAGTTATGACTCTATCAATTTTAATGTATGAAAGTGTGTCATGGATAATCCAACTTAGGGAAAAATTTCTGAAATGAAATATTTACGATCGATCGGAGCTGACAGTGTCGCATCAATTTCATCTACCAGATGTTACATCATTCAAAATCTAAGACTAATTCGGAAATCATTATTTAATCGTGAGGCGGAAACGTTTTATTACATCTCTAAAATCCGTGATATTATTGACCTTTAAATTTTCTAGAAGAAAAAAAATTGTAAAATAAGTAACATTGACTTTGAAAACGTGTTTCGTACGCTTGCTGTTAACCACAACCCCCGGTTGGAAACAACTTCAGATTAGAAGCTATTAGAAGTTATCTCATCTTTGGGAATTTGTTACGTTTAAATACTTTTCTTTTTTACAAGTAAATACCATGACATTAATAAAAGTTTGGGAAATATCGTTACTCACCAAACCATAACATATAGTATTAATGAACCTGAACGACAGAGGTTACGCAATTTTAGAAATTATTAGACATTTCCCGTTGAGGACACGACTTTTGACATTTCCGACATGTCTAGACTTACCAAAATATTGATGTGCGTGATAATTATCTTAGTGAACATGTTATTTAATAAAATGCAGTAGTTTGCAACAATACAAATTTAAATAAACTAGATGTAAAACAACGCATAATATGATTATGCAAATTATGGAATAATTAAAAAAATTTTCATTTTATTAATGAAAACACAACTAAGATCAAAAATTGAATTCATAAAATTTGAAATTTTAATTTTGCGAATTAACATTATCATATAGTCAGGAATATTTTGTAAAATTGCTTATTTTGTTTATTTATTTTGAAGGTTTCCATGATCTAAACTAGTTTCTCTTTATTTTTCTATTTAAAGTGCTTTCTAATTATTATGAAATGATGGGCAAGGATATCAACTTTAAATACGCAGTAAAAAGAACTAAATCTACTTTTAAATTATATACACAGAGTATTGTAAAACAATAATAATTTCATTAAAAAAAATTTAAAATAAGTAGAAATTTTAATTTAGAACAAGTTTAGTTTTTTTAAATGGTGGGCTTAATTAATCCAACATGGCTATTTAGTAGAAAAAATTAGGCGTTAAAGAGAATCTTCAAAAGCTGGACCAAATTCAAACCATAAATATTATGCATGATCTCTGTGTTGTTATAACATTTTCAATGAAAGAAAAAGTATTTGACAAACATTTGCATCTCCACTATTGAAAGTTTGGGTGGACGACCAAAGTCGGAATTTCGTGTCAATTCCTTCCATTTTCCCAGAAGATAATCACGAAGAAAATAATGACGTACTTGATGACTAACTTGAGAAGAAAGAAACCGAGAAGAAGATGAAATGGACAAAAAGCAGATAAAGAAATGATTACAATTTAATTCAAAAATTTCCATTTGGAAAGGTTCCCATTGTACAGGCTGCATTTCCAATCTGGATTACACACCATATTCTCAAAGATCATCTGGATTCTCCACTTTACTCTTCGGCCAAAGTAAATTCACAAGTCTCGGAAGAAAAAACATCAAGAAATTCCACAGAAAATGGAACAAAAGTGTAATAGCCAATTCAGCAATTTTTTATGTTTGGTTAAGTTCTTAATCTCTCTTCACTATACCTCACTGTATTCTGCTGCTTTTCGAACTTGATCTTCCAACTTTGTTTCAGGTTTACCTACTTTGTTCTTTCCGTTTACTTTTCTTCAATATTCTTTTAACCCCATTTAGAAAAGATGTTCCATACATTCTAGTTGTATCTCTTCTATCAGTCATAAACTGTATTAAAAAAATTATCTAATTAATAATTTTAAATTTAAAAAAATATTTTAGAACAATTCTCTCTCTCTCTCTCTCTCTCTCTGGGTTTTACCACCCGTCAAGTGTCTTCACCGACTCAACGATTTTTCTCCAGTTTGGCAGTTCTTCTCCAATTGTTTACATTAAGCTTTTAGAGATCTTGAAACACATTATCCATTTATCTTTTGCGTGGCCTTCCTTTGGGTCGCGTTGTTGTTGGTACGCTGTTAAATAGTTTCTGAGTTGTGGTGTTGGATGCCATTCGGATTGCATGTCTAATCCAGTGTATTCGCATGCGCTTATTAACAATAACCACGTCTGGTTCATTATACAGAACACGAATTTCTTCATTATCTCTAGCGTCCATTATTCACAACCATATATTAGTATTGGCTTTATTATTGTTTTGTATAGTCGTACTTTTATTTTTCTGGATATTAATTTTGTTCTGAAAATATTGTTCGTAGCAAAATAGGCCCTGTTAGCAGTGAAAATTCTAGTTTTAATTTCTTCAGTTATGTCATTTGTTTTGTTATTCACTACACCCAGGTATTTGAACTTAGTAACTCTTGTCTATTTTTATATTTCCGGATATTTGTTCTGGTTGTTCTATTTGCCTTGATATTCTTAGGTACTTTGTTTTTTTTCTATTTATTGTTAGTCCGACCTGTTCTGAGTTCTCTTTTAGGGTTCTATATGTTTGAGTTACGTCCCTTTTGTTGGTACTAATTATGGCTATGTCATCAGCATAGGCCAATATTTGGTTCTGGTTTCTGAAGAGATAGTCATTTTGTGTAGGGATTTTTTTTATGACCGTGTTTAGCACCATGTTAAATAATATGGAGGACAATGCGTCTCCTTGTCTCAATCCAATATTGCTGCTGATGGCTTGTATTTTCTCTCCTCCTACCTTTATCTTATAGCGTACATCCTTCATAGTCAGTACTATTAATCTCTTTAGCTTCTGTAGGATTCCAAAGTCCTCTAGAGCTTGTTTTACTGCTCTATGTCTCACGCTGTCGTATGCCTGTTTGTAGCCTACAAAAATGTTATGCGTGTCACTCCCAAATTTTCTCGATTTTTCTGCTATTTCTCTCAGGCTAAAAATCTGGTTTATTGTTAATTTTCCCTTTCTGAAACCGGTTTGATAGTCTCGACATGTGGTTTCAGTGTTTCTTTCTATGTTGAGTTAAGAAGGCAGATTCCTCTAAAATTGTCTTATCCGTTTTTTTATGTACGGGGCATAGAATTCCTGTATTCCATGCACGTGGCATCTTTTCCTCCTTCCATATGGTCTGAATTAGCTTTTGTATTTTTCCCTATGACTCCTGTCCTCCTGATTTTATATTATCTTCCCCTGGTGCTTTATGGATCTTCATTTTGCAAATGATGCTTTCATCATATGTGGGTTCTGGTTCTTGCATATCTTCATTTCCATTTCTCTTTGCTTCCATGTTTTCGCTTCGTTGTTTATTCTCTTCTCCATTATCGGTATTCACAATTACGGTGAGGAATTCAACAAATTTTGAAAGATGAGCACTAATTTTCACAACATAATTTATAAACTTCGTCTAAGTAAATTGATTTTTTAAACTTCATACACATCAGCCGGCAATTTTTTGATAGATAAATTTATAAAGTTTAAGTTTCGGGCAATTAAAAATGACTAGAAATCACAAATCATCTTTTTTGATTTAAAATAAAAAAAATAAATAATTTTTAGGATATTTTCGACTACAAAATTTTTAAAAACTTTCTACATCATTTTACTTGAATTAGAATTACGACTTTTCCAATTAATTCACCACTTCGCGTTCTCCTTGTTGAAGCACAGTCTACCGATCTACAAGTTATCCTACCTTCTACGAATTTCAGCTTGAAAGCATAGTAAAATCTTAAGAACGTGGGAAAAAACTTCAAAAGCAACCATGTAAACATAGAATCTCATTTATTTATTCACTTATTTATTTATTACTTGATTTATTCATTCATTTATTTATTAATACCATGTCCATACTGACAAACCCAATTACTTGGACCTTGTTTTGTCAATATATCAAATACTCAAATTAACTGATTTTTTAAGGGCTGTGATGAGGGGATTAGTCGCTAGGAGCCAAAAGTTGGATGTTTTCAAAACTGGATAGCAATAAAGAGTCCAGTCTCTAGATTGAACTTTGCTGATGATGAGTTTTTTCTTCACTGAGCTTACTGATAACATTTTTGTGTAAAATCTTTTTTAACTCAAAAAATAATTTAGGAGATCCAGGTTGAAAATTCAGCCTGTATAATAGGAACTTTTTCAACTGAATCTTTTCTTGAGGAACTATTTTTGTATTAAATTATTGATGCACAACTAAGTTCTTGCTGCTTTTTAAGAGATGGCTTTAGTAGTAAGTGCTGGTTGATTGTGACATAACCAAAAGGTCATGAACCAAACTTTGACACATTAGTGATTTTGTTTTTGCGTCATATACTTTTGGTTGTGTGAAAATGTCTGAATTTGTGTCAAATAATTGTTATTTGCGGGAAGTGTTGGTTTTCTTCTTCCATTTGAAGAAAACGGCGACTGAAGCGCATCGAGAACTCCAAAAAGTATCGAACTCAATTGATGCGATTGAGCCGAGCACTACGCGGCCACAATACGAGCAGAAGCACAAAAAAGTAATTCTACAGCATGACAACGCTTGGCCTCACGTTGCCAAACCCGTTAAAACCTACTTGGAAACGCTCAAATGGGAAGTCCTACTCTACCCGCCATATTCCCCAGATATTGCGCCGTCCGATTATTACTTGTTCCGTTCGATGGCACATGGTCTGACCAATCAGCAGTTTCACTCATATGAAGACATCTCAAAATGGCTTGATTCGTAGATAGCCTCAAAAGACGAACACTTCTACCGTGACGGTATTCGAGCTCTGCCAGATAGATGGGAAAAAGTTGTCGCGAGCAATGGGCAATATTTTGAATGATTCATTTGTAACCATTTTTTTACAATAAAGTAGCTATTTTTTACAAAAAAAAAACGCAAGAACTTAGTTGCGCATCTATATAATCATTTCTTAATCCGTTTTTTCCCCTCATCTTCTTCCTCGTTTTCTTTCTTTTTATGTACGTCATCAAAAACATCATTATTTAATTGTGGGATGTTCTTCTGTAAAAATAGAAGGAATTGACCCAAAATTCCAACTTTGATCATCCACCAACAAACCCAAACTTTCAATAGTGGAAATGCAAATTTTTGTTGTTTTTGAGAAACTGTTGTTAAATACTTTTTTCTTTCCTTGGGCAGAGATGACGATCTTTTGAATTTGGTTTAGCCTTTGAGGATTCTTTTTAACGCAGATTTTTTTTCTACTAAATAACCATGTATATTCATGTTTTCTGCTGCTTTTCATACTTATTCATTTCACTTCATTTTGGGTCTACTTACTTTGTTTTTTACGTTTACCTTTGCTACATATGTTCTTCTTGCTATTCAAGAGTCCTCCATTCCGAGAAGGTGTCCCATTCATCTCAGCTTTGACTCGTCTATCAGTAACTTTCAACATTCTATTATTCATTTATTTCTTCTCGTGGTTTTTTCAAATTGTTTTGAAATGTCATTTATATGGCTATTCTGCTCTTATTTTTTCAATTGATCGTCTATGATTCACTACCATAGATTAGGGATGGTCTTTCAACTTTTTTGTACATTTCCGATTTTATTTGATTAGGTATTTTATTTTTGCAAAGAACGTGTTTTTAAGAACATTGTAGATTTTTTCCGTCTCTCTGTCTATTCCCCCTTATCTTCAATTATTGTACCCAAATAATTAAAGTTAGATACCTGTTCCAATAGGTGTCCATCTATACTAATGCCGTGTTTCGATACTCTTTCTGATATAATCATAGTTTTTAATTTTTTACATTTTTATTTTGGTACAAATTAAAATTTTTTGTAGTTTTTGCTACTAACAACACGTAATCTGTAAATAACAATTCTTGGAGTAATACTTGGTTTAGTGTCCATTTAGTAGTGGACTAAGTACATATTCTTACTTTAATCCTTCTTTTGAATCCTCATTATGTGTCCTTACTTTATATCTGTTATGTTAATACTATCTACCAATCTTTTTCTACGTCTCCTTTTTTTAGACTTGCCCAGACATATTTTCTCTGTAAGCCTGATGTTTCTCAGAAATGGTATATGCAGTATATGAGATGAAGATATCAAACTTAAATTCAAAAATGTTAAAGTTTATATGCCTAGGCATGAAGGTGTTATCCTTCACAGTTACCATGGAGACGACTAAGGCTATCATTCAAATTCAAAATGGATTGCTTTACTAGGCTCTAATTATTTTTACTTTTCTATACACAAACGTATTAGGGTTCATCGTTATGTGAATCCAAACTAAAATTCTTAAACTTAATTCTTAAATCCAAATGAAATTAATTATCATGATGTAACAATAAATTTAATTCTTAACATGAAAATGACGTCATCAAATTTATTACTAGAAAATAAGAAGATTTGGTTTATTGTGCATATATCAATGACCATAAAATGTATTTATTTATTTATTAGTATGGTACATTTTTAATAATGTATTGTGATGTAAGTATTATGTATGGTAACCCAGAAGATCAGTTTAAACCTGAATAGTGTGGTGACGAAACCGTGTGCAATTGTGGATTGGTTTCTCTTGACAAAGCATTTGCTTCAAGGTTTAGAAAAACTACTAAAACCTACACATGCCAACCCTTACCCACCTTACTATTCAAATGTAATAATATTAATTATATTTGGAATATTTGTGCGTAATTCGGAATTAAAATTACGCATGTACTGGAAATTCAAATCATATTTGTGTGGAGAATTAATAGGCGCATAGAAATGAATTTATATCATAAATGTAATACTTATAAATAATAGCAATTATAAAAATTTCATTTAATTTTCTACAAATCTCAAGTTCCATAAGGTCAATGTCACTATTCCGTAAAGACAATTTAACATTGAACTTAATCTTTGTTTAACAAAGCATTGCCCTCAAAACGGAGTTAAGCTGTCAATACGGTACGCGCTTCTTAAGAGGGTATTTGCCAGGCTATGGTTCTCCGTGCATTTATGACTAAAATCATTTTATGTCTGACTATAGATTTTTAACAACAATTTTTGAAATCTTAAACTGCATACTTATTTTATTGCCGAAAGCATCAATGCATGCCCGTCATGTGTTAAAATTTTGTTTTGATGCAATTAAAAACATATTTTGAAGAATACATTAACACGTTATTAGGTTATTTTTTAAAAGTTCAGTATCTTTAAAAACATATACTTTGGGAAGAACTAAAAACTTATTACACGAAGGGCGTAGAATTATAATTTCTCTTTCTAGATTTTTTTGTTTGAACGTTGTATGCACTTTATTTCTATGGAAAATAGTATTATTTTGCGACCGCTGTTTTATGCATTTTAACACCAGGGCAAATACCCTCTTAAAGGTCAAGTTGGGAGCTTAATCCGTTTTAAAAGATTGGAATTAAAATGAATTAAATTTCCATTACATACTAAATTGCAATTTCTTGAGTTTTATTATGTATGTACATTATTTTAATTCTTAAATAAATATTAACTGAATATTTATTATGCACATAACAATTTGAACTCCGAATTAAATTTATTAACTTTAAGATTAAATTTATGTACAACAACATAGTAATTTGTTATATTTATATTTTTAGAATTAAAATTATGTACCGGGTGACCCAATAAGACTGTTCCTCGGCCATATCTAGGGAACCGTTAGTCGTATGACTTTGGTGTAAAAAAAATATTAGGTAAATCGGCCATGGAGAATCGCAGGAAAATATTTTCAAGTTATAAAAATTTTCTATAAATTTCGCATAATAAACAAAAAATGTTTCTCACATTTGTAAAGAGAACCAGTTTATCTATCATTTTCGTAAAAACAAAAGTTCAGTTATTTTAAAAACAAAGATGGCGGAGGGTGTTCAATTGTTTATGCAATAACCTGATTTTAACAAATTTGGAATCGTTGAAAAGAGCATTCGTTATGCAATTAGAATCAACCAAAAGATAGTTAATTTAGTTAAATCCTTCTTCGCCAGGGGGCTAGTTTTGACACCATGACCCAAATTTAAAAAAAAAATCAAAAAAATCAAAGATGACTTTTTCTTTATGATAAAGTAGCCAAATAACATCCAAATAGGCCAGTGAAAACCATTTTTCAAAATCTCGTTCCTAACCTCAAATATTGGGAAAATGAGAATAATGGATGGTTGAAGATCGAGGACCGCGCGGTAAATTTTCTAAAACTATAAAAATTTACCACAAAATGAATAAGATGTTAAAGAGACAATTGTGAGTCTAAATAGAATTCATTTAGGTATTATTTAAAAAATATATCATCATTAGTAAAAAAATATTCACAATAATGAATTAACAATTAAATAAAATACCGACTAATGCGTTAAAATGTTTTATAAAATCTGTATTTTAAACTTGACATTTTTGTATCACTGTTGATGTGCAAAGCTTTAATTTTTTCACCTTTTCACGCTAAAAGAAGTCTTTTTTTTTCACGGTGAAAAAGGAATTTGTTTCACAGTAAAAAAGCCTTTTTTTTACGATGAAAAACTGTCTATGCTAGGTACACCCAAATTTAATAAAAATTATGGAATCTATTCATTTAAATATGTATAGTGACTCTTTAATAAATTCATTGTCAATATGAGTTAAAGCATTTGAAGTTGCATTTGAAACAATACAATACTTTTAGTTGTACAAACATTTTTTTCTTCAAGCGACATTAAAACGGCATATTATTGAACTACTAGCAGACGCTAAAAATGCTTTTTACTGTCTAAACATTAAAAGCAACAGTTTTTTTGTTTTAACAACTATTTACAGATTAGTACCTCGGTTATGTCATATTATAAATGTAACAGTAAAGTATCAGCCTGATTCGTCGAGAATAAAACGTCACTATAAACAATCTGTTACCAAGTTAAAGAGATGTGGGTTACATAAGGAGATTTCAGACAATATAAGCTATGATCAGAAGCTAGAGAATACCCGTCAGCCGTTGAAAGGATCGTGGCGGTTAGAAGAGTAATATTTTTAAGGGCGCCAAGTTCCAATGACTGATAAGAGTAACTAACGAGAAACCAGTTGTTAGCAGTCATTCTGACTCATACTAATATATTGCACTTAAGAAAAACGTTATAGACAAGAAACGCAATTACATCACATTAAACACATTATATTTCTTCAAAATCACTAGTCGGCAACATAAATAACACACAATAGAAAATTATTCCGAGTATCTACTTGACTACAAGAATCTTTTAACCAGCCATTGTTTAATTCGTTTTGTAAATTTACCCACTCAAACCGTACGCCAATGCATACCAAAATTGCGACAACTGATAAATATAACCAAATTCGCGTTGTAAACAAACCGCTTTATTTAAGTTGTGAGCTAATATAAGTGATAGTAATTGGATAGCAAATCTGCCAATTATTTCGCGTATTTTAGTATTCGGATCAACCTTCGGACGAGTGCACTGGACCGACGAAGATACCGGAAAGCTGGCTCCCTTATTAGAGTTAATGTTAGAAGTTATACGAAGAACTCAACTTATACGTGCCCGTACAATTTGTTATTAAACTCTATACAACACTGTTATAAACATAAATGGGTAAACACCTGATTTAATGCTGGCAACACGATCGCTTGCGTTAATTGTCTTTTATAGAGGTTGATGCAACACTCCCGCAGAAAAAATTAAAATTATATGACCTATTTCGGTAGACGTTACCAGTGTCTTCACTAGGACAGCTGTGTAGACGGCTCGCAACGATCTTATCCTGGACGTATCAATAGTCTCTCTGGTTGATGTGTGGCCTCTACAAGCCCACAAGTCCCCGACGATTTAGTAAAGTGTCAATGTCGATGACATAGTATGACCATGTGCACAATCTTGAATCGGTTTTAACCAACGCCAGCCAATCATGCAGAAGCGACTATTATTCCAGCCGTAAGAACAAAACAACACGTAGAATGGAAGACAGGGAAAATAAACTTCCCTTAAAAGAAATTTCCAAGTACTTATTAACAACTTGGAAAACCCTACTAATTTAATTTGACTTTTTTAAGACTTTTAATATTGTATTGTAACCAAGACAAAAATCATAACTGCACTTTTCTTCGAGTTAACTTACCGTTTTTTGAAGCTGTCTTAATTTTTGTTTAAGGATTGCTTTAGCACAGTTTTGATCATTTAAATTAAAGTATTCTATAAACACAAACCAAAGATAATTAAAAAAATAAATACAGACCACTTTTTGTTTATATATTTTCTTAAAACTTGTTATTCTAATAAAAACATAATTTTTCTGGAATGATACCGGAACATCACTACTATGTTGAAATATAAGCAGAATATTACTCTAATTTGGGCCCAAATGAATCTAATGACAATTTTAATCAAGATCTGTCTTAGATGTTTCCGATATCCCCAAATATACCAAAATAACTGTCTGTACATCTTAAATCTAAACAAAATTGTATACTATGCTTTATTTATTTAAATTGGAGTGCCTAGATAATGGCAATATACATTGAGGTTATAGTTTCCACCTTTAAATAAAGTTTCATTTTATAATGTAGTGTTTTAATTCTACGAGAACGAGAACTTGTCACAACTCAAAACAAGGCACAGGTGAACAATTACAGACATTTTTTAAAAACGTTGTTTAAATAAAATTTGAGCCAGAACAATTGATATTAAAAAACTATTGAAATTTCACGTTTTTATATGAAAAATTAGCTATTGTTTGTACTACAAAAATTAATTCATTTTATATTGTTCAAAAAAATTTAGAATTGTTACGAATTGTTGCACAGAAAAAAGTGATTAAAAGTTCAGCTACTATTAGGATTACGCAAACGCCTCTTATTAAATATGGACACACAGATCTTCGAGAAAATCCGATCTACAAAATTGAGTCAAAATGAAAAAAAAATCTTTTTCTGAAAATTATTTTGAAGTCACATTATTCTACGATTACTACCACACCTTTGTCAGTTTATCGCAAATGAAAGTATTTGGGGATTCTTAATTATTTTTATGACAAAACATTTTAAAGAAATTGTGTTACATATGGCCAAATAATATTCAACATTTAAAAAATTATTTCACAATTGTGCACACGTAAACAAGATGTAAATGTAAAGATAAAATCGTATGTCAAGTACAATGTAAATTAAATCGAACTTTTATTATTAAACAATTTTTCTTAACAACGACGCTTGGTGACTAAGCAAACAGAAAATTAAAAGTTAAAACCACATGCGCACTACTGTTGTGATACCTATTTTCAAATACAAATTTTTGCTCTGACGTCAATAAAATACTGTTTGATGCGTGAATGAGAATTCAATGTTCCCGATTACAACACTTATTTGAGGTTTGTGCTGGGTTGTAAATTTTGACATGTAAATGATCACATCCGAGAGAATCCGAATTTTAATTTATCAAAAATTTGGAGGCAGATTTGTAAGTTGTTTACAAAAAGTCGACTCTTTTCTGGGGCACCATACATAACAGTTACATCACAATACAATACTTAAAATGTACGATACGATTAAATAAATAAAATAACGTCGATGATGTATATAATCGTTTCTTGTACAAATGTAAACGTCCACTGGAGTTTTGTCATTCCTGAAGAGTCCCAAAAGGACGAAATAGCTGTGGAGTAATTCTCGAAGTTTGTTTGCAATTATTATAGAATCTGTTAAAAATTGAAGATTTGTTCTTAGTGGCAAAAACCAAACAAATTGGTTTATTGTTATAATTTTTAAAAATTGTTAAATGTGAAAAGTATCACCTAAAACAAATTGTAGGTTTTGAAACCTAAATCAATTTATTTTTTATCTGATCTGAGCTGTTTAATAGTCGTTCATATTAATTGTTATATTTAAATTTATTTTTTATGTGACCTACATTTTAACAGCTCTTGACTTTTCAGCTCACAATAAATTAAAAAAAGTTAAGCAAAAATTAAAAATTCAGTATTCAATGTGTTTACCACAATGTCATATTTATCCGGTGACAGAATATAAAAAAATAACGATGTTTAATAAATAATAAAAGTAATAATAATTATTTAAAAAATGTTGAAAATTTATTATTACTATATTAGTAGAATAGTACCTTCACGGTCAATAAAAAAGCCAATCGCTGATGTTGATTTTCTTTTAAGTAATAATCACTACCATTTTACAGGAAACGTAAGGTTTAGCGCCAAAAAATAAAAAAAAACTCACACGCATAAAAAGATGTAATGTTAACACTACGACAAAATCTAAACTATAAATAATGGAAAAGTATCTAAAATAACAAAAAGTTTCTTTGTTAAAAACATAAATTTCTTTACTTTATTCACCATAAAAACAGTTTTCGTTTTTTAAAACATAATGAAATCATGAACATACATTGAATACAATATTGACATTTTGAATAATCAAAATATAATTTTCTTTTACAATACATGCAAACTGTACTGCTTATTGTTTAGTGCAAGTTTTTAAATAAACGAAACATTTTAAATACAATAGAAAATTTACCCGTTCACATTTAAAGAATGGCTACGCCTCGGAGAAGGGCTTCTTCATTGACCCTGAGTGTACATTCGTCGACAATAAATATTAAACAAGTATCGTTAATCTTTATAAAATTCCAGTCTGTTTTAAATAATTAATTTGCGTTTCTTTTTCAAATATATTAAGGGGGTTTTAGCAACAACTAAATTGGATTATTAGTAATTATAAACAATGTTTAATCAATTAAGTTACATTATTGACTACTCAAAAAAGTGGCAATAAATGTGCAAATTAAGAAAAAAAACAAATGTTAGTTGCAGCGAAGATGTAATAAATTTACAACTTTTAACATGTTTAGTCATTTACATACTAGTGTACAAATTTTTCCCACGTACTGTATATTGAAATTCGTCTTTAATATTTTAATTGAATTTCAAACGATTAACACATTCCGATATTTCCATTAGCGTGTAGGTATAATGCACTATTTTTTTAAATATTTACATAAGAAAACTGGTTTTTATTAGCTAAATTGATATTAAAATTCATTTGTTTATAATTTATGTTTTCTAAATAATTAATTGAATTTAGTTGTTTTTGATATAAGTTTGTATGACACCACGCTGTCTTGAATCATAGTTTTTTAAGTGTTTGTACTTATCACCTAGTATAGAGAGCTTCAGACTTTATACCCACAAAAAACTGGTAGATGCCAACTACAATTTAGATCTTAAAAATCGGTTGTTATGGACTTGACTGTATTAAGTTTTGAAAGTAAAATCAAACTATACTTTGTTCTCTTACGAAGGAGAGTATAACTAAACATAAATTGCATATTTTTCGCAAAATATCGAATTTCTGTCAACCGAACATACTAGTAGCCATTGAATACTGCAGAATCACAAACGACATCTACATGCACCTTTCACCTCATTGAGGCTAATCAGTGAATTAGTTCAGAGGTGGCGACTCAGCTATTACTTGTTTATTAAAGACAATTTTTTCACACCTTGACTTTTGGTAAAATATTTTTGAACTTTTCATTTAAAGGTGTGGTAAATAGAAATTGATGCAAATAAATACTGGGAAACTTTTTTAAACCACGATTAGAACTACGATAACACTACTAGTTTTAACAAGATGGTGCCACTACTCAGCGTCCTAGAATAACTACTTCTCTTTTAAGAACACATTTTTCCTATTGATTCATTTTATCAAACTGAGAGTTAAAATAATCTTCAAGATCTCCAGATCTTGCTGTTCCAGATTTTTTTTTAGATTATTTATATAAACTTTTAGAAAAAAGTTCATGTTTTAAATGTTGCTCAAACAAGTTTTTGGACGCACATTAGTACACATTGTATTTCAGAAATTGACCTCAAGATTAACAACTTAAAATATTTTAACATTTCTAGGAAATACCGTTGTTTGTGGTTTTATATTTACATACGGTATTTTTACATATTCCATACAAACCTACCTGATTTTGAAAACGAATTAACAGTTCAAATTTATTGATAAATTTCATTTAATAAAAAAAACTGTGTCAATATGTAACATCACAATGGTAATATATATTACACATCGAAAGAGAGAAATGCGGGATTTTTCCCTAGGTGTAGTTGACTGCGCCCAGTGGCTACAAAGCTTCGTGATAAAGGTATCTATAGGTATATTAAAGCTAAAATATTCTACTTAATTTACTGTTAGCGTTACAAACGTGAAATATTTTTTTAAGCAATAGAAACGCGTGATCTTTGCGAAATTAATTCTTGTTAAATTTTATCGCATGGCAATAACAATACTTTTACATTTACTCAAGTCAAAAGCGAATTTCCTACGCTCAGATTGCTCGTGAAAAAACGCAACAGTTACAATTCTGCAACAACAATTCGCTATAATTCTTCAACATCCAAACAACATCTATGGAAAAAATGATCACCAAGTTAAACGTACTAGCAACAACAACCAAAGAAAGCATAATGGCTCCACCTCCTAGAATAGCTCTTTGGAATGCCATTGGCTATTTCCAATATGAGCAAGAAATCATTTATGACAACCCAAAATACTGATATTATATTAATATCCGTGTTATAGTTTGTTATCGTCGAAGAATTTGTTTTAAAAATTGTTTTAAAGCATCACCCAATAGCCACTCGGCGAGGGGTAAGCAATTTTAACAGTGTAGTAAAAACAGATGATTTGGACGGAAGGGCGCCACCCTAAGGTTGTAGATGTCAGTCCTAAATAGTCGGGACTTAAGACATAATTTAGCAATATAGAGCCTCCCACGTCTGTCACAGACATATATACATAAAACATAAATTTCTAACTAAGTAACAACAAGATAATTAGCAAATAAAGTACATAAATAATACACATCATATTACTATATAGTTATCTGACAGCAATATTGTTGTTTCACCAAAAACAAAAAAAAAAAATACGGCCAGAGTCGTACTAACATTTTACCTTTTGAATACAGTTACCATAATTACTCTAATAAGAAATTAATTCCAAATAAATTACCTTGACTTTCCTAATTATAGCTACTAAATTGAAGTAAATGATTAAAGTAATACCAAAATATTGGGGTAAATATATATGGAAAGTGGTCCCACGATATCAAAATTTTCACAAAAAGTTTCAAAACGCTGTAACATAAACGACTTGAGAAATAGAGTATCTACCTGTCAAATCGTTTTATTTGTTGTTCGATAGCATCAGGTGCTTCAGATAAAGACTCAACGTTACCTTAGATACCAACCCCAAAAAAGTCTATGCATATTATCAACATATTATGTTGATCGAAAGGGAATCGTCTCCTGAGTTTAACAGTGTGCTTTAAGTTGTTTCATGTGATCGCGAGTAAACGGTGTTGATTGGTAGGTTACAGTTATTACAATTTCTTTCTTTAAAAAAATTATATTCGTAATAACAATTTCATAAACAAACTTTTTTGTCGCATAAATTTGTTTTAATAAATAGTGTTGGTTGGTAGGTTATAGTTATGGTTATTAAATTTTTTTTAAATTTGATGTTTTTATGTGATGGGTGGTAAACAGTGTTTTGATAGATTACAGTTATTACTATTTCTTTCTTTAAAAAAATTACAGTCTTAATAACAATTTGAAAAACAAACTTTATTAAAAAAAAAAAATTTCATACACTTAACATTAGGTATTCCATCAAACACCCATAACTTTTAAAGGGTCGTTTTAAAAAAAAATCAAGTCCTACCCACTCCAATTAATCTGGAACGTTCCAGAGGAAACAAAGTTGAATAGCTAGATACTAGCTGATACAATTATAACGAACGGGTGTTACAGTTGAAGCCCGCTTGCTTTGATAAGGTGCAACTATTCCTTCTCAGAAAAACAGCTGCCTCATAGAACGAACTGTTTTGAAGGATATCACCAGTCGTGAAAGTAAAGAATTGAAAGCAATTTATAACTATGTATGTTTCCAGTTATTCTAGAATTTGTCTCTCAGATAGAAATACCAAAATGGCGCTTGCATTGAAAAATTCGTTCAACCTACGGAATTTGACAGTGTGAACAATCTAATTAAAATTAGTACGGTTTTTAATTACTAAAGGAACTCATAAACCTACAAGTAATTAAATAATTTACGAATTAATTTTTAGCAATAACGAAAAAGCACATAAACGACCGTCGAAGCCAACTAACGACAAATAATGAAATGGAAGTACTACACAATGACATACGCAAAAAGAAAAACAATTTTAACGACATCTATCAATCGAACTCCGACACCAACGTTTGATTGCCTAAGCACCAGGCGCAAAAACCATCATATTTTGTAAATAATCTAACGCTTAATTCATATGAAGCAGCAAAATGAAAAAATTACCGTTATATCCAAAAAAATTTCACCTAAAACTATAAACCTAAATATACCAACATACACAATCTGTGACACGAAACTTTTACCCCATAATAACCGCATAGCAGCCGTCTGAGAAAATACTATTTCCTAAGAATGCGAAATTTAAACAAAA
The DNA here is from genome assembly GCA_030710515.1 of Abscondita cerata. Classification (NCBI taxonomy): domain Eukaryota; kingdom Metazoa; phylum Arthropoda; class Insecta; order Coleoptera; family Lampyridae; genus Abscondita; species Abscondita cerata. The sequence continues at coordinate 89,530 of JALBCR010001108.1, read as the reverse complement.
CAACCTTCTGATTCAAGAACAACTTACTAAATGCAAATAAATAGAGTTTGATTGTCAGCAACAATACAGAGTATGGTATTAAGTATCGAGAATTAAAACCCAAGCCGAGTCATGATAAATCGTGCAACTCGCACCATCAAGTTCCGAGTCCGTGGTATATTTCGAATCACGTAAGCCACAATGATCTTAAGATTACCACAGAAAAGGAAAAAACATTTTAATGCCACATCATATAAATTGATAAATGTCGACTGGATTGATTGAAAATGTTCATTAAAGCTAAAAAATTACTGTTTGTCAGATGACCAAATTACTCTTCAGCCTACTCTTCTACACTCAGATCAATATTTTTTTAACAATATTTTAATCACAAATTATTGTAACTGAATCATTTTAATTTAACTTTGTAGCTCAATAGTTGCCGAGCTTATCTCGTAATCGTGCGATTCTAGGTTAAAATGTCCAGCACAGAAATAGTTTCCTTTTCTAAAATTTAATATAATAATAAAATACAAATGGACTACAGTATCAACATATCAAAATATAAGTTGTTGTTTACATGTAACTAGGAATTTTAATAAAAACTTATTAAAGGATTTTGTGTCTATCTGACGATTAAAATTTGTTTACTTTCAAACATCTCTTAAATGGGCTTTTTCATTGACCCTGAGCGTACTAAACTCTATTCCTTATCCGAGTCTATGAAACCCAAAAGGTTAGTCGAGAAGTCACAAAAGCAAAATTAGTCCTTATTAGAAAAGTTACTAGTCATATTACGACAAGACAATGTTTACCTTTTTTTTTACTTGAAAGTGTTTATGACTTCATGCTTGCTTTCATTTATGATCTACTGATTTGAAAGCGTAGGCTTGTTTGTTCATTAGCATGTAATAATTAACAGAATTACTTAAATAAATATCAAATTAATTATATTATTGGAAAGTCTTTATATTTGTAATTCATTGCTAATTAGTTATTTAATTACCAATTAATTTATTGCAGCCTTTAATAACTTTAACGCGTGCTTCAACACATATTTCTTTAATTGATGTTCTTGTTGGACGTTTATTATTGTTTATAAAATAAAGCAAATGTATGTGGTAAGTTCTGTATATGAGTAGTTTTCTGTTTAATTTTTGTTTCCTTTTTTACTGTACACTGGGTGAGCAAATTATCGAGTTAAGCGGTTGTATCTCAAAAACCACTCATCGTATCGTCGATAAAAGTAGCCAAGAGTTTTTATCAGATTTTGTTTGACCCCACAACACTTTATTGTTTGTCTCTTCTAATTGTCGTCCAGTATTTGCTTGGATTAAAGTTTTGCTCCATATTTTGTATGTTATATAATATTTCTTCCACTTTTCTAGTCCTTTTCTTATTCACTTAAATTATTTTCTATTTTCTTTTTTTATAGTTATTTTTCTGAACTCACATTTATAGGTGACAAGCCTGCTAATACTTCGATACCTGCAGTTGAATCGGTACTATAAAATGAGGTGCTTATAAATTTTTTTACTCCACATCTTATAAAACACCCCACCCCGTAAATTGAGATTTTTGAAATGGGGGCTGCAGGGACACTCTGTTTATTTGTCAGGTCAAATTTTATCGTTAATAAATGTCCCTTGTAAACATGAATTGCAATTCTCGAAAATTAAAAGGGTGTTCATATGAGGTACCTGTGGACCCATCATACCAATTAAGATTTTCGACGTGGGGGCTGTCGGGGCCACTCTGTTGATATTTGGGGATTAACTTTGTCTTCCAAAGATGTCCCTCTCCAAACTAAAATTGACCTGTCCAAACGTTTGTAAGTGTAAGATAGCTCCGAAAAACGGCCTGTTTTGTTTTTCGTGGGCCACCCTGTATCAGTAAAATTTATTATGAATAGCAGTTCAGAGGTAAAAATTATAAAAACAACTAATCTGAAAAACTTGGAGACTATGATTTAATTATTTTTCAAATGAAATTTTCTCAAATCAACCGACCTGGCTGTAATTAATATATGACAGTAAAGACACTTCTGCCAATATTTTATTAACCAGAAACCGACTCGGATGAATTTTCCTTGTTAAAATACTATAAACTAAATGCCGGTTTTTCATAATTTTCAGGTCTGCAAAAGTGAAATTCAAGCAATTATACAGGGTTTTTATGGAACCCCTGTAAAAACTTAACTCCTTGACTTACCTACATACACGAAACTTTTGGAATCGCCTAAAGTTAAAAATCGCGTAAAATTCAAACAATTTTGGTCAAAATTTGTTGTTGCGCGTTTAAACGCGACAAAATACGAAGGAAACTATACAGACTTCTTAACGTAACTTCAGAGATATTCCACAATAAGAAATGAGTTTCAGAACACACTGTCTTACTGCCAAGAAGTGGAGGGGCAACATTTTTAAAACATGCTAAGATGATTCTTTGTTCGGTTAGTTAATGAATAGTTATGAAAGTGTTTAAGATAACCATTGCTTCAAGTTTTATTATATTTTAAAAATCGTTAATTAATAAATAAATTTCATATGTCAGTTTTAAGCAACCGCTGAGCCAGTATTTAAAAGAAACAAGCACCCCATAAAAGTCACGTCAAAGTTTCTTTCCATTTGAAATCTAATAAACAATTGTAAGTTTGACGAAACACCACCTTGGCGAGGTGACAGTAGAGACTTCAAATTCGGGGGATGAACTGAGGGTATAATATCTCCGATATTGACTCTACAGAAATCACCATTGCCCGCCAACTTCTGACTTCCCAGTTTCACCTTGCAACTCTTTCTCCAACAAGGGCAGCACCCCCATGCGAACATACTTGCAGGGATAGTAAAAAAACTTTGAAACCTATTTCCACAACCCTGCCTTCAGTGTCTGATTTTCTACTCTCGATTGCGTGCGACTGCAAGACTGAATGTAAAACATGTTATAAGTTTAGAAGGTCAGGTCAAGAATGCTCAGACAAAATGTCGAGGACAAATTTGTTTGTATAAAACGCAACTAGTTGTTACATTGATCAGGGTCCCAATTCACCCAATGTTCTTTAAAATATCTTCTTACTTCAGTTTTCTACTCCGTATTCTTGTTCTTGTCTTTCTTGACTTCATAAAAAATACTATTAACTTATTTTCAATTACCAATGACATCAGTTAAAAAAACTAGGACATATGTCGTTTATGTATTGTGTAACATATTGACCTAATCTTAACGTTTCAGGACTTGGACCAACGCTACGACATCTACCACATTTTTATTTACGTAAAACATGCATACAGTTATTTTCATAAAGTTAGAGAGATAATCTGTGTTATAGAATTTATATTTTTCCAGACAGTTTTTATAGGCCTACCAAGAAAACTATAAAGAATTTTTGAAATTCCAAATTACCAAACCTGGAAACTAAGGAAGCCGGCACATATAGTTCCGAGTATTTTAGTGTGTTGATTCCCAGGTTCAAGTGATCTTAAAAAAAATAGCGTTATATCATTTTTTTTTAAATCTCAAACTTTAATTTTTCTGGGATAACAGATTGGTGTTTGTCTTCTTCTTTTGTTTCTCTAAAAGTATGAGTTTAGTTTTTGCCACACTTTCGAAAATTGACTTGGGTTTGTTTTCTTAATCAATTTCTATGTAAATTTTGTTTATTGGATTTAATTTCTCGTTTTGTGTGTGTTTCCTTTTTTGAATAGTGAGACTTTTTGTTACTATATTGTATATATGTTTCCAAACATCGCTCTAGTTCGTCGCAAAAAAAAATTTTCTATGACTTTATTTTAACGTCAATATTTGTTTGTTTTTATTTTGTTATAGTAACTGTTTTTTGTATTGTTTATGGTAGTTATTTAGGTGTACTATGTTATTTTTGCGTTTGTACTTATTTTTGTTCCGATCGCTTATATTTTCTGATCATCATTCTTTACCTTCAAAAATAGTGACGCTTTCTGAGTTTATTGGTGCAAGTTTGTGGCATCAATTTCTCTAAATGTTGTGGTCTCCTATTTGTATTTTTTGCTTTAAAGATTTTTCACTAGACTTGCGTTGTTTTTATGTTTGTTTATGTAAATTTATAATTTTTGTAAATAGTTTTCATATCTTTGTATTGTTTGGTTTGGGGACTAACAAACGTAATCTTTGCGTCATTTTTATCGTTGTGTCCAGGTTTAATTTCCACTGTTTTATAAATTCTGCCAATTTATTTAATTGATATTTTTCTGAATTCTGTTCCTTGTCTTACTTACCTACCAATAGCTTTAACTTGCTAATAAGTTCTATTTCTTTTAACATAACAGTTTGGGGTTTTATTTGTAAGATCTTTAGTTTGTTTTCCTTACCTATAAGTAACGTATATACAGGGTGCTCCCTGTTGAATAACTTGCCAACTGATACCAGTGTTTCTATTGATGAAATTGTAAAATTGCGAATATTTCAAAAACTACAATTTTTGGAATAAACTACTTTACATAAAGTCACTGTTATTTTTTTATGATAAACGAGATAATATTATAAAAATAGAGCGTTTCCATTTAAAAAAATCGATTTTTGACGAGTTTCTCAATAAAATTTTTACCTTCCTTGTTTGACCACCCTGTATTAATATTTATTATAATGGCATAAAAAATCTGTTGAAGTATTTTTTTCTCTACAAAGAAGTCATTTTAAATTAAATAATACGAGTTCCTGTATAGATAAAATTGATACTTCTGTGTTGGCTTGCAAATGTCATTTTGACATAAAATCTTGAGTAAGTCAGAAACGGCTAGACTTAGATATAGAACATTATACATCGAAAATGTTCAAAATTTGTCGTAGAATCTAAAAATGCAAGAATATATAAGGTGTTTTTATTTAAAATAACAAATTGATAGTTACGTCCGGCATAACCGGAAGTGCCACCATCTTAAAAATATTTTAGCTGAGTTGGTCCTGTTGACATTAGCATGTGACAAAGTTTTTAGAATAATCAGACGTCTAGTTTCCGAGAAATCAATCGCGGTTATTCAACGTGGGACACCCTGTATATATTTTTTATAGTTTCAGTGTTTAATTATCTTTCTTACTTACAAAATTAAAATAATTTGCTGAAATCGGTTAATAAAATCAAATAAAACATTAGACATTGATGATTGTAGAATTACATACACACACGTGTTTGCCATTTTTGAGGCTCATCAGTGTATGGCAGCTCAAAGCAAGTCTATAAAAATCACGGCTAAAGTAAAGTAACTAAGCAATTATACTCTTACTGGTTTGTTATTGTCTTGCAAGAAAATGTGGCCAAAAAATTCAATGTTGTACCGGGAATCAAACTCGAGATGCTTGCTTAACAGCTAACGCATTTAACTGCAGTGTTACGATTATCACTGGCTACTTTTTTCGGTTGGCAGAAATTTCATATATTGCGTTAAAAATGTGCTTTAGCCATTTTGCAGTGTTAAAGAGTTCAAAGCTAGCATCTTAATACTACAGATTTCTACAAATCCTTTCGATTTAATAAATCTAAGTACATGGTAACTGTCCATGAAGTGGCGACATCGCTTACATTACTTTTACGTTAGTTTGTTGAAGTATTGTTGGTGTTAACACTGTCAGTTTTCTTTTTTTTTTTGTTAAACTGTTGTGTTTTATATCTTCCTTTTTGTAAGTATTCTGTCATTTCATTCCTAAAATTTTGGGTAGATATGTTGTTCATTTTTAACTCCAATAACCACTTTTATTTTTTCTTTTCTTGTTAAGTTGTGAGACGTTTGTGTTAAAGACTCCATTCATCGGAATTTTTTCCTTAAGCACTTAATTTAGACAGGGTGTTTCTAAATTTAGACGGTGATTGCTCGTGTTTCCAATAACAATATTTTTTCAAGGGCGTTCTTCCGAGATATAACTCTTACAAAATGGGTAATAAAATTAACTTATTGCTTCAAATTTTATTTAAAAAAAAGATACAATACCGGAGTTTTCATTCAGAGTTAAATAAAAATGCAATTTATAACAAATAAAGGTTGCTTTATAATGTAACCTTTGCGGGGGCACGCCAATAACAAAATATCAAGTTTTCTTCTTTACTTAAATTTGAAAAAAAAAGTAAAACTCAATTTCAGTCACTACCTTTTAAGGATCATGTTAGGAAGAGGGTAGACCGAAAAAATTTTGTTATGGAAAAGATCCATCATACTTTTACTCACCTCTTAAATTTTTTTGCATGAATTTAGTAACACCTTGTATATTGTATTAAATATATTCCATGAGGAAATTAGAAAAACCCATCATTCACCTTCTAAACTACCTCCTAAAATATTTTTGCATGATTTTAGAAACACCCTGTATATTCTATTTGGTGTGTCTTTAACTTTCTTCCAGAATTCGGGATATCATTTTTTAATAAAATTTTCCACTTTGCTCTTATTTTACTACAAAATGTAGATTATTATCGACTTTATTGTTTATTATTTTGCGTTAGAGTAAAGTCAACATCGGAAGACACCAACCTGCGCAAAAAACGTGACGTCAGAGTGTAAAGCCCAAATCAAAAATATACATTTATAATAAAATAAAAGTTTAGGTTATGTTACTTTGTGTTAGCTATCAGAGAACATGTAGTGAATAGTTAAAAAAAAAACATTTTATATGTAGAACAACTAATAAACAAATTTGGTACGTCGCAAAATCAAACAGATTATAAACAACAGGATGAGCTGGAAATTTATGTTTTTAGGGCGAGTAGTAATATCTGTGTCATTTTTCAATCATTACTGCATCTGTATCTAGTTAAAAAATTCGTCTCTTTGCTAGTGTCTAAGGCTTTAATAGCACTGTAGTGTGTGTATTTTAGTTTCATCTTTTTTATTTTGTTGATACTCAGTAACAACATTCTACATGTAAAATCTTGTCTATGGAATTTCCTGTTTCTCTAATTAACTAAAAATGCTACCTGAATTTTCTCTTACCAAAATTTGATTCCGTTCTTAAGTTTTACAAATTCATGTGTCTTTTGACGCCATTTTCAATTTTTAGTGGCCCCAACTATGAAAAATGTCTGAACGCATACCTTATGTTTTTTATGTTGACTACTAGTTTCATCACCATGGTGCACCACTATACTTCAGCTCAATTAATTTTGGATTAACGATAGCACGAGAATATAACTGGCTTTCTCGAACCATTTTCTAAAATCTTCCAAATATTTTTATTGGATCGTTTGCATACAGGGTGTTTCAAACTAATATTACCAGACATTTTTGAATTAAAATGCGAAAGCTGCGTATCGGTAAATTCTATAAATTATTTTTTTTGTTTTTACATTTTAATCATTGTTTATTTTAAACTAACTAAGCATAGTTTATTTACTTTATTTCAAGCATTGTTAAATTAAACAACATGTGAAGGTTCTGATTATTTTGGACGAGTCTCCTCAAAATTATCATCCAGCTGAAAGACTTTACCTCGAATAATATCTGCAACAAACAATGAAGAAACGTATGTTAGCGACTACCACGTCGAATATAGACTACAGGCTAATTCAGTCAAATTATAACAAGGGTTAGCGTTTAAATGGAGCCTTGCCAGATGGAAGAACATTATTTTACTATGGAACTTCACAGTTTAACCAGAGAGCTTTCAATCGATGCAGGAATGAGTCACACGACAGTTTGGACAATTCTAAATTAAAAATAGTTTCATTCATATCATGTCCATTTACACTTAAAGGACAAGAATTTTAGAACTGGTTGCATTTTTGACAATGGTTGCGTAACCGAATTTTTTCGACGTATGTGAGACGCCCTTCAAAAGCAATGGAATTGCCAATATCCGTAATACTCACTACTGGTCTGATGAGAAATGTACCTGACTATTTCAAATAGACGACCAGCACGTTTAAATCTTGAATACCTAATGCGAAATTTTAAGAGATCAAATCATTGGCCTACATTTTTCTAGTGCACTGAGTTTTTGGCAAACATTCTGCACGATTATTTAGTTGATGTTTCACTTGAAACACGTTTAAGAACGTGGATCCGACAAGGTGGTTGTCCAACACATTTTGCAGAATTAGCTAACTAAGCAATTAATCGTGTGGAAAAACGATTTTCTCTACCGTTGGTCTTGTCTGTGCTTTCAACCAGATTCCAATCTCTTCAAATTTCATTTTATGATTTTTAACCTTCCAGCGGTTTATCGATGAAGTTCTAGTTAGCCTCAATTTTTGTTATATCGACAACATACTGGTTGCATCATCATCATAATTTAAAGAACATTGGTAAAACCTAGAGGTAATCATTCAAGTGAGAAAAAGTTTAGAAAAAGAATCTGTACCTAAAAGAACGAAGTGAGAGGAGGAAGAAAGTGAAATTGTAGTAAAAGAAAAGAAATTAGAGAACGTAGACAAATTGAGATAATTGATAAGTTGAAATGTGATAACAAACATGAAAGACTCAAAGGAGATCTAGCAAAGATGAGAAATAGAATAGTAGGAGAGCTATGGGGAATGGAAGAAAGAAAGTGTTTAGAAACGACATAGAGAAGAGAAAGTGGATGTTTGATAAATTGGTTAGATGTGGTTTACGGAGCAGAAATATGAAAAGAAAAATGGGAAAATTAGAAAAAACATTGAGACACACCGATATCTATTGTATATATTTACTTGTTATTTAAAATTAACAAAATATTCGGCTTTAAATATTCACCCAAATTAATATAAACTTTAAACTTAAAATTACACCTCACAAATTAATTATTAACCTTCTTTTCATTCCTTCTGCTCGTTTACTCTTATCAATCACTTCTTTCATCCAGCCTCACCTCCGCCATCCTCCCCTAGAATTCTTTTCGTTTTATACTTTTCCTCCCAAGCAGGTATTTGGCTTTTTCCTCCGTTACTATCTCCTTATATCCCTCATTATATTTCTTCTCTTTTATTTTTCCCTCCTTTTCTGTATTTGCGTACCCTTGTCTTTTTTGCACTATTTCATCTTCCATATTCCACCCCCTTGTCCTTATCCTCTCCACCTCATCCACTGAATACCCTTCCTTTTCATAGTACATTTTCCTCTCCTCCTGCCCGTATCCTATTTCGTGTTTTTTCACCTCTTTCCAACACTCACTTAATATTTCATTTTCACACCTCTCTTTTATTCTTTCTTCATATCTCATCGCTATCTTCCCCGCATATATCCTTATTTTTCTATTTTTGCTTCTTCTTGAATTATGTTGCCCGGTGTCTCTCTGTCTAACCCTATAGTCCACTTCCAATATTTTTCTTAAACTTTTTTCAACTTTTCCCACTCCTTCCATCCCCATACCTCAGCCCCACAAACCATCACGCTCTTTACTAATTTTTCACATAACCATCTTCTTTTCTCTATGTCGCTTTCAAATACTCTCTCCCCTATTCCCCACACTTGCCCAACGACTCTGTTTCCCTTTTTCGCCAATTCTCTAACATGTCCTACATCCTTGTTGTCGTACCTCAGGTTGTACCCTAAATATTTCCACTCATCCACACATTCTACTATTTCTTCCTCCCATTTTTATACTACCTTTTTATTTCTCCCTCTTTTTTTGGAATATCATTACCTTTGTCTTTTTGTGTTCACTTTTAGTTCTTTTCTATCTAAATATTTTTCTATCACTTTTATTGCTCCCTTCATTTCACTCTCTTTATTCGCCACCACTACAATGTCATCCGCGTACGACTACACCCAAATTTTGTTTGCTCAATTACTACCCCCCCTCTTTGATGTTTTCTCATTTCTTCTTCTAAATCCCATATATACAACGAAAAGAAACTTGGACTTAAAGGGCATCCCTGCCCCATCTCTTCTTGTTGTATTCATTGTGTCTTCGTATATTTCAGTTAATGCGTCCACTAGATCCCCGTTTATATTTTTTCCTTTTAACCGATATCTAGTAAAGGAAAAAATGAAGATAGTGCAGACGGGAAAGAAAGCCATGTAGTACGTGGAAGGAATTAGTAAATGTAGAGAAAACACTATCTTATATGAGTGTTGAAAGGAAGTAAGAAATCAAAGAATAAAACACTGACAAAGAAGGGAGGATACTGTACTACGAAAGGGGAAGATGTGCAAAGAATGCAGTATGGAGCGGCAAATGTGTTTTTGGAGAATTTGAAGTAAAATTTCTTAAATATCTGGCCACAGGTGCCCGTTCACTTCCCGAAAAGATGAAAGGTATCCAAGCTTATACACGTACAGAGAATTTTTTTAAAATGTTCTTTCCCACAACTGTTGAGGTTCAGGATCCTTTAAATAATCTACTACGGGACAATTTAAATATGCAAAACACCAATCAGCTAGACACTAGAAACAATTCAAGAGTTTGAGACTTGTAGGAAAATTGTTGTTTTCTAATTTACAACATAAGAAACAATTCACTTCAGATGTAATAAAAATAATAACCTCGTTTACATAATGTTTTTTTTCTGGACAATTTTTGATTTATTTTGATACATGCTTTAACATTTTGGGATCTAGATTGTCATGGGCATCTATCTATCTCAAACTTTTTAGAAAATGCTTTTTCTGTCAGAAAAAAGATATTAAATTTATACAATTTTGTTAATTAATTTCATTGTATTGTCTTATCCTTGTCTTAAAAAAAACTATACTGACAAGGTAATTTTTTCTTAATTAATACTTAAGAATTTAATTTTGTTATTAAAAAAAGCTTCCTTCAGCTATAGGTATATTGTAATCAATTTTTTGCACACAGCATTACCTACATAAATTCTTTTGTTTTTACACAAAATCCTGTACCACACAAAAATTATGCAAAAATTTATACAGTTAACCGATTAAAATTTAAGCATCCTGATATACAATTAACAAAAATAATAAAATTACGTCTCAATGACCCCCAATGATTAGGATAAAAATAAATTTATAAATCTTTTTTAAATTGGCGTTAATAGGTCGTGTAGGCACAAATTGATAATTTAAAAAAAATTTTTTAATAATTTTAACGAACTTTTTCGGAATTTTTGCGCTGCAGCTTTTAATTGGAGCAAATTCGTTTCATAATGTGTCACTTTCCCGGATTTGCAATAGGATGATTGTACATCTTTTGGATTTGATCAGGGAATCTAATTTACATGTAGGAGAGAAGTTTCATAACCCGCTTGCCTTCATCTTTACAATATAAAAGTCACAATAGTTTGATGTTTACTCTTCAACGTAGTTGTGTTGTGCTATGTGGATGTGCATGATTAGACATGGTGGGTATTGTGTTCAACCCTGCATCAAAAACCTCCCTTAACGCTTTTTTTAAATTATTCGTGCGAGTTAATTGGATTAATATTTTTGACGCGTGCTTTCATTAATTTTTGAGATGATTTTGACGCGCGTATTGTGAAGATTTTCTAATATTTGTATCCTCAGGTTGTGATTATGAAACGGTGCTGTGTACTCATTACACCACGGTACAGTACAATGATATTTAACGTTCGTATTAGTTTTTCGAGTTGTTAAATAATTTTTTTATTTACATCCGCGTGCCTCGCTTAAGATTAATAATGATGTTTGTCGAGTTTTATTGAAAATAATTATTGTTGTAAAAGGGAAAGTTAAGTGAGATCAAGTCGCAATGATTCGGGAAAAGTGCCTATTTTTTTGGGATTTTCAGTGAATGTTTTTTTAACCTATTTACACTTAAGTACAAGGTCGGTAATAGGTTATCACTTTTTGAATAAAAATTTATGAAGTAATAAGTTATTAATAAAATCGACAAATTATGTAACAATAGTCTTTTATAGTAATGGAATTGATTAAAACTGGAAAATTAATCAATTTTATTGATGACAACGTCAAGAACTTTTTAAGGTCAGGACTATTAAGAAGATTTAGTTCTTAAAAATTTGTATCATCTTTGTCACCTTGAGAACTTCTTTTCCTAATAAAATAGTGCGAAAATTTAATGAATATTAATCAATTTAAAATGACCATCAAGATTTAATGTGTTTATCATCCGTCCTCTGTGTTTGTAAAAGTACGCGAATTGCATAACTCTTTGTTACTATTTTTGCGCATTGTTTCTCCACGTGCATAACATATTGATTTTTTTTTGCAGAAATTGCTATATTTATTGCTCTTAGTCACGGTGCCATTCCTGCAGGGAATTAATGCAAATATAAGAATTAAGAAAGCTGTCACCAACTTTGGTGGATATGTTTACGACAAACCATCAAGAGATTTTGATCAAAAGAAAATGAAATATTTGGCAAATATGATAGCACAACGCGAAAACCAAATTTTAATAGTTTTATAAGAGATGACTATTATCGACCACCACCAGAAAATATTCTTGGTGATGGTTCGAAACATCGTGATACTTTTGTATCAAAACCAGATAACGACGACAAAATAAAATCATCAGCAAACGTTGAAAATGTTTACGTTTCATATCAATCAAACTCTGGTGACGGCGGATATACATATCCAAAACCGTTGGTGCCGTTTACGTTACCATCTCCATCAACTACGCAAAAACCGTACGTTCCTCCAGTGTTTGTTCCACCATCTACGACGCAGAGACCTTACGTACCACCAACAACTCAACGACCGTACGTGCCTCCAGTTGTAGTGCAAACAACAAGAAAACCGTTTGTTCAACCATCAACACCTAATCCATTTGTAGTGCAATCAACAACTCAACGTCCTTACGTTCCCCCAGTGTTCGTACAACCATCAACTACTCAACGACCATATGTTCCACCAACCTTTGTACAACCGTCTACAACACAAAAACCATACGTTCCGCCAGTGTTTGTTCAGCCTTCAACTACTCAACGGCCGTACGTTCCACCAGTGTTTGTACAACCCTCCACAACACAGAGACCGTACGTTCCACCTGTGTTTGTACAGCCTTCAACCACACAAAAACCGTATGTTCCTCCAGTATTTACACAAACACAACGGCCATATCAACCAAGTACTCCAAATCCATTTGTTGTACAATCCACAACTCAAAGGCCATACGTGCCGCCAGTATTTGTACAACCATCTACAACTCAACGACCATCGATATTTGGACAATATTCTAGTCAATCAACTGGTTATGCGTACCCAAAACCAAGTGTTGCTTTTACATTACCTAGTCAAGTAACCACCCAGAAACCTTACGTACCCCCAGTATTTGTGCAACCCTCTACAACCCAACGTCCATACGTTCCTCCAGTTTTTATACAACCTTCAACGACTCAAAAACCTTACGTACCACCAGTGTTTGTGCAACCTTCAATAACACAACGACCGTATGTTCCACCATCAACCACTCAAAAACCATACGTTCCGCCAGTTTTTGTACAACCTTCTACAACTCAAAGACCTTACGTACCACCAGTGTTTGTTCAGCCTTCAACAACACAACGACCGTATGTTCCACAATCAACTACTCAAAAGCCATACGTTCCACCAGTTTTTCTACAACCTTCTACAACTCGAAGACCTTACGTACCACCAGTGTTTGTTCAGCCTTCAACAACACAACGACCGTATGTACCACCATTAACTACTCAAAGACCATATGTTCCTCCAGTTTTTGTACAACCATCAACGACTCAAAAACCTTACGTACCACCAGTGTTTGTTCAGCCTTCAACAACTCAACGACCGTATGTGCCACCATCAACCACTCAAAAACCATACATTCCTCCCGTGTTTGTTCAACCGTCTACAACGCAACGGCCTTACGTTCCACCAGTTTTTGTTCAACCTTTAACAACACAACGACCTTACGTTCCACCTTTGACTACACAAAGACCTTATGTGCCCCCATCAACATTTAAACCGTACGTGCCACCGGTTACCGGCTCCGTAACGGGTTATAATTACCCAAAACCAACTGTTGCTTTTACAACACCCAAACCTTTATTTCCTTCTTCCACTTTTAAACCGTACGTTCCCCCAGTATTCACACAACAGTCAACTCAAAAACCTTACTTTTCACCTGTATTTGTTCAGCCTTCAACTACTCAACGGCCATACGTTCCGCCAGTCTTTGTGCAACCCTCTACAACACAAAAACCGTACGTTCCGCCAGTTTTTGTACAGCCTTCAACCACTCAAAAACCATACGTTCCTCCAGTATTTGTTCAACCTTCAACAACACAACGACCATATGTTCCGCCAATATTTGTACAACCCTCTACGACACAAAGACCGTATGTACCACCATCAACATTTAAACCTTACGTGCTTCCGGTTTCAACAACTCAAAAACCGTACGTTCCCCCCATATTTGTATCAACATCCAAGCCCAGTTTCACTAGTTCCGTTACAGGTTATAATTATCCTAAGCCTACTATCGCATTTACTACTCCTAAACCATATGTTCCGCCAGTGTTTGTGCAACCTTCAACAACTAAGCGACCTACTTCAGGTTTTGGTATAGCTGATCAGTTTACTAAACCTTCATTTACCTCGTCTGTATTTGCCCGACCTTCAACTACTCAAAAACCATATGTGCCACCTTCTACAACACTAAGAGTTTATATTCCTCCAATTTTTGTCCAACCTTCTACCACTCAAAGACCGTACGTCCCACCATCTACATTTAAACCATACGTTCCTCCAGTATTTGTACAACCTTCTACAACACAAAGACCTTATATTCCTCAATCAACCACTCAAAGACCGTACGTTCCACCTTCAACTTTTAAACCATACGTTCCTCCAGTATTTGTGCAGCCTTCCACAACACAAAGACCGTATGTTCCACCTTCAACTTTTAAATCATACGTTTCTCCATCAACTACGCAAAGACCGTATATACCTCCATCAACGTTCAAACCTTACGTTCCTCCAGTATTTGTTCAACCCTCTACAACACAAAAACCGTACATTCCACCATCAACATTTAAACCTTACGTTCCCCCAGTATTTGTTCAACCCTCTACAACACAAAGACCGTATGTTCCACTTTCAACTTTTAAACCATACGTTCCTCCATCAACTACGCAAAGACCGTATGTACCTCCATCAACATTTAAACCTTACGTTCCTCCGGTATTTGTTCAACCCTCTACAACACAAAGACTGTACGTTCCACCATCAACTTTTAAACCTTACGTTCCCCCAGTATTTGTACAACCTTCTACAACACAGAGACCGTATGTACCACCATCAATTACACAAAGACCGTATGTGCCACCTTCTACTTTTAAACCTTACGTTCCTCCAGTATTCGCACAACCGTCTACCACACAAAGACCGTACGTTCCACCGTCGACGTTTAAACCATCTACAACATTTGCTGCACCTCCATATTTACCACCGTTTGTTTCAAAGACCAAGCAGTCAAGTCTCTTTTACATACCCAACTTCTCAAAAACCTATAGCATCTGTATCTCCTTATGTTCCACCGTCAACTTTTAAACCGTACGTTCCTCCAGTATTTGTACAACCTTCTACAACACAAAGACCGTACGTGCCACCATCAACATTTAAACCATATGTTCCCCCAGTGTTTGTACAACCTTCTACAACACAGAGACCGTATGTACCACCATCATCATTTAAACCATACGTACCTCCGGTGTTTGTACCATCTTCTACAACACAGAGACCGTATGTACCACCATCAACCACACAAAGACCGTATGTTCCCCCATCAACATTTAAACCTTACGTTCCTCCAGTATTTGTTCAATCTTCTACAACACAAAGACCTTACGTTCCACCATCAACATTTAAACCATACGTTCCCCCAGTGTTTGTACAATCTACTACAACACAAAGACCGTATGTACCACCATCTACTACTCAAAGACCGTATGTACCACCATCAACTTTTAAACCATACGTTCCTCCAGTATTTGTTCAACCCTCTACAACACAAAGACCGTACGTTCCGCCATCAACATTTAAACCATACGTTCCTCCGGTGTTTGTACAACCTTCTACAACTCAAAGACCCTACGTTCCACCATCAACTACTCAAAGACCGTATGTACCACCATCAACTTTTAAACCATACGTTCCTCCAGTATTTGTTCAACCTCTACAACACAAAGACCGTACGTTCCGCCATCAACATTTAAACCATACGTTCCTCCGGTGTTTGTACAACCTTCTACAACTCAAAGACCCTACGTTCCACCATCAACCACTCAAAGACCGTATGTACCACCATCAACGTTTAAACCTTACGTTCCTCCAGTATTTGTTCAACCATCTACAACACAAAGACCGTACATTCCACCATCGACATTTAAATCATACGTTCCTCCAGTATTCGTGCCACCATCAACTACACAAAGACCGTATGTACCCCCATCAACTACTCAAAGACCGTACGTTCCACCATCAACATTTAAACCATACGTTCCACCCAGTACTCAAAAACCTATTGCATCAATTCCACCTTATGTTTCACCACAAACAACACAGAGACCATTTACGTTCAAACCAACAGAACTAACAATTTCCGCAGGGTCTAGAGATTACCTTCCTCCATTAGGTTCTAATTACGTTCCGGACGCGTTTAAAGAATTATACTTGTAAATTTTGCACTTATTTGGATATAGTGTGTCGTTGTCGCTCTCTTACGAGTTCTATACAAAATAACTTTGTTTTGTAGAAAAAATCAAATTTTGTTATAGTTATTTAAATAAATTTATTTAGGTATATTTAAGAGTGATGTAATTGTGATAGGAGAAGAGGTAAATGTACATAGGTGTGTGTTGCATGTCACGATTTAATACTACTTTCAATTTTGTAATTAAAATTTTTTATTTAATTGTATTTCATTTGACAGAAGAAAATTAATTGTCAGGATCTACTTTTACCTAATGATATTAATATGGTAATTAGCTAAAGATTGAAGATTAATTAGCAGAGTGCCTGCCCACAAATTTAACACCTTTAGTTTCGTGCGTTGCAAAATCGATTTCGTGTCTTCTTATATTAGAAATTATTGCATCTTTTTTTCAGGTCAAATTTATTTGGGTTAACGTAGAAATGAATTAATTATAAAGACAAAAAATGTTTGTTACAAATTATCGATCAAATACGCGTAATTTATAAAAAAAAGTGTTTTTTTTTAATAAAACGTGTAGAAAATGTATTTAAATTTATATAATAGGTAGGTTGTTGCAATTACTTCTTACTTAATTACGTGGTTTGATTTACTCAATTTATTAATAACTATTTTAATGTTACATAATATTCTGAAAATACATAAAAAAAATCTAAAAACATCATAAGTCTAGTGGTATTGTAAACGTTCAAATCCGGCACTATATATTTTTTATTATCTTCGGTATTGTTTAATTTTACATGTTCAATAATGAACGATGACGAAAATATAATTTTATTACTTTTGAATTTACATTACAAATAAGTTTATGTTTTTTTATGACATAATATATAATTGAATAAAAATTAATGCTAATTAATAATCTAGCCCAATGTATGTCATCGTCGTTAAATATAAAATAAATAATCAATCAACAAATGATTTTAGCGAAATAAACAAAAACGACGGTGTATTAACACTTGAAATTCTTTCTTCACTCGCTTTTGTCCTTGTGTGGTCTTGGGAATTGTTAATATGAAAGTAATGGTATGTGCGACGTTTTACTGTTGTTGTTAGATTTTATTCATTTAATGTATTTTTTGAATCATTCAGTTAAAATTTGCAACTGTTGGAAAATTGTTTTGTTTGTCATAACTTTGGTATTGTTCGCCCGACCAGATAAAAATACTTTTTGATAATAGAGTCAAACAATAAAAATTATTAATTAATTAGTACGTTTGTTTTATAATTCAAAAATAGTACGAGATTGTTTTGAAATAAAAAAAAAATGTTTTTTAAAACCAAAATTTTATTTTTTCTTTTCTCGTTTATTATAGATAACAAATAATTAGTTACCACTTTACTAAGACAACTTAAATGTCTAGAACAGGTGAAAATTGAATCTACGAAATTTGTGCCAATGATTCCATTAACGAATTAATGAAATTCAAGACGACATTTAAATCGGTGACTTTTAAATCAATTATTAAGTAAAATTGTTTTTTTTTCTCCAGTTTTCTAAAAAAAGACATGATTGAAAACCAGAACTTCTCCTTCTTCTTTCAAGTGTTTCGTTTGCTGCTGCGACAAACGTTTTCAGTGTCGTAGTAATAGAACCGTTGTAAGTCTCTGGCTGATGTTTGTTCTAGGTCTGCTGCACTGTTTATAATTCTGGTAGTGAAACTTGACTGCTCAGGTGCGGATGATTAGCTATTCATATAGCAGCATAGCAATATAGCAGTGGGTTGTTCTCTCATCCATCGTGTCCCTTTATTTTTCTCTCTTAATAATGTCTTTCTTAATCTTTCTTCCATTCTTACTTCACTGCAGTAAACTAACAAAAATTTTTCCAGTCTTCCCCACAATTCTGCACTTTTTTTATTGTCCATTACCCAATATTTGCTTAAATTTTTTTCATTTCTAAACTTAAACTTAGTCATCATTTTCTTCCCTTCTATAGTTTTTCCTGCTATTACGTACTTTGGAATTCTGTCCACTATTAAATCTTTGTATTTTTCATTATATTTTTCTTGTCTCTTATTACGATCTCTTCTTCCATCTTTTTTCCTTGACTTCTTAGTCTTTTTATTTAATTTCTTGGGTATCTTCTCTTTTAATAATATAATTTTCTATCTTTTTTCCGTGTTTTACTTTCTGCTCTTATGTCTGTTTCGAACATTCGTGCAGTTGTCTTTCTTGCTTTTGATCTTTTCCTCCAGTCTCCTCCTGTTTACATTTTTCTAATTTAATTTTTTAATAGATGTCTTGGAGTTTTTCTATTCAGGTCTAACGTCTATTTCTAGTATTCTTAATGTATCCCCTTAAATTATTCCCATTCCTTCCAATCCTACACTTCTACTCTGTACATTATAACATTTCTTACTAGTTTTTCTAACAAAACCACTTTTGTTGACTATGTCTTTCCCAAATATTCTTTCTCCAATTTTTCATACTTGTTCTAATATTTTGTTTCCTCTGTTTTGTAGTTCTTTTATGTGATCTGTATCTTTGTTATCGTATCTTATGATGTATCCTAGATACCTGGCTTTATGGCTTCTTTCCATCTTTCGAAGAAACTCCTACGTTCCATATTTTTTCAAAAGCTTTTTTCTCCTAATCCTTTCTCTTGCGTTTTTCCATTGTTTACTCTAAGGGCTATTCGTGTTTCACTTTTTAAAGCATCATCTATCTCTCTTTTACTAATCCCTCCTTTCTATATTTTTCCTATTTATTTTGGTTTTCATCTTTTCTCTCTATCATACTTTACAGTGCTTCTCTCATTCTCTTCCTTCTACTCTAGCTTTAGTCTATTTTTTTTTCTTCTTTTATTTACAAATACATACTTCGTTTTTCCTGTTTACACTCTTCTTTATAGTTGAACCTTGCTTTTTATATACATTAATAGCTATCATATCAATCTCCGTTGCACCATTCTGCTTTTCTTTCCATTTTTTATTTATTTTTCTGAACTTTCTCTTTTCCTATTATGCTCATTTTATTGGTTTAGAATCTGTATCTTCTTCATCACCTCTCCTCCACGTTTCCTTGCCTTTTTTTTGTTTAATATTATATCATCAATTGCTGATTCTCTTCTTTTGTTTATGTATTTATAATCTTCTTCTAATTCTAATTTCATAATCCTCTAATCCCCATCCCCTTTCCTCACATAATTTTAACAACATTACTTTTCCTCCTTAATTATCTCTTCTAATTTAAGTTTCGCGTCTTCCATTGTATTTCTACATATCGTTATTATTTTGTACCTATCGTCTTTTTGTTTTCATTATAGTTCTCATTATCTCTGTTATTTACTCTTTCTTTTCCAGTTTTTCACTTTTTCTTACCCTTTTCGCCCCGCAGTTTTTTCTTCTTCAACCAATTAAATTTTCCATTTAAATTCCTCCTACATTTTTTCTTCCGAATACTCCAGCTTTTTCTCTATCCATGTTTCTACTAGCCCCGCTATTTCAAAACTCTTTATTTATTTCTAGAACTCTTTTCTTTTATTTTTATTTTTCTTATGTTTCAAACAGTACTTTAATGTTTTCTTTTCTTTGCTTATTTTGTTTTTCTCCTCCTTTTGCCATTCTCTTTCCTTTTCACCTTTGCCCCTTCACCTAGTTTTTAGTACGCATTTCATATCACTCCCTTCTTCTTTATCTTTATTTCTATTTCTCTCTCTTTTTAGACATGTTTTTATTTATATACACATTGGTAACTTCCATCTTTCTTTTGTCTTTCAGGATCTCTGTTTTGTTTTGCATACTATCCATTTTTATTATTACTATCCCTTTTTATCTCCTATGTTTCTTGTATTGTTTCTCCATTTTTTTAACATTTCTTCTATCTGTTTTTTTATTTCATTTTTCCAGCAATATTTTTTCTAACGACTCCACCTTCTATCAACTTTTCTTCCAATCTCTTGTATTTATGTTCTAACTTCTCAATGGTCTTTCTTATTTCTTTTGTTTTCTCATTTCTTCGTTCACCTTATCTTGGTTTGCTCTTATTTTTCTTATTTACTTTCATATGCTTTTCACATCATACTCTTTCTTTCTTTCTATTGCTCCCCATTTCTCTTCTTCTTTATCATGTCTTTTCTTCGGTGATCTTATCATTCTTTTGCTTTTTTTAAAATAATAATATTCCTTATTCTTCTTTCGTTTTCTTATCTTAGTAGATTACGATTTTTCTAATTTTTAAATATTTGTTTACATTTGCTAATAATTGTTTTTAATCACTTTTTTGATAAACAATTAAATAAAATATTTACTTTATCTGTGAAAACCTTTTTTTAAACAAAACTCTCTAGTGTTGGGTTGTTGTCGACCACTTCCTTTTTGTAAAATCGTATGGCTTGATTTTCTGGAAGAAGAGCACGGCTACTGCGTAGTGAGTGAAGCTGTGGAATGAGTTAGGGAGTTAGGGTGTGGGGGTCGTTAGATTTTTTATGCATGTGTTAGTTTCCTATGTACTGATTTGTTTGTTTTGCCATTATGCGATTGCAGCAGTTGTGTTAGATGTTTATCAAACTTTTACGTTGATGTTCCAATAGCACTCACTATAGGCCTTAAAGGTACTCCTGTCTTATGTATTTTAGAAACGCCGTACTGGCAAGATTTTTGTGCTTTTGAATGTGGAATTTCTTCCTAACGTTTTGTTAATGCAAATGGTCAGCTTCTTGCAAAGTCCGTTCGTATCCAATGTAGACTCATGATGACTTCCCAGCTTGCATTTATACTAATTGAGAGCGAGCGGGACTTACATCACGCTGGTCTAATGTAAATCTTCGTAAGGTGGTATACGGGTATTTTTCAAGATTGAATTCCAGATCTTGTTCGATTTCAAGGTTTCTTCCTTTCCATTAAAGTTTTTTTGGATGTTTGTGGCCCTCAATGGTTTTTCTAACTAACACGTTATCATAACCGTTAACCGTTGTTAGCAACTTGGAACTCTCAAAGAATATTTTGTCATCTCCGTTGCTAAGCGCACGTTTTGCTACAGCAGACTTCTTGGTGTGTCCCAAACGGCAGTTAGCTTGATGTTCTTTGAGCCTTGTTCTCATCGATTTTGTGATAGTTTCTATGTATTAATGTATCGATCAAATTCGCTCAATCAAACAGAAACTACCACAAAACTAAAAAAGTCTTTCTTCGGGAAGGAATCCACGACACTTTCCGGAGCCTTTAAAGACTGAACATCGTGCTCCAATATGAAAAACGATCTTGATCTACAAAAACACAACAAATTTTAAAAAAAGACGTGATAAGCACCAAAGACCTTAAATCTTGACCTTAGTCGACTTGCTAACAGACAGAGCACTCACAGAGAACGAGACAAAGTGTTGCCTAAAGGAGGCAATTTTGCAGTTTTGCTTTAGTCATATTATAATCGAAGATAACATCCCCAGCACGGAAGCACGGTTAATGTCCTTAAAAAGGCAAAATGTCCAAAAAGCAATTTGCCGAGAAATGAAACATCAGCATTAAGAGGTCTGAAGGCAAGCAAGGAGATTATTATCTTACTAGGTAATAAAGAAAACACCACCGTTTTTCTAAAAATACGTCTACACTCAAAAAATCATTGAACTTCTACAAACCCCTGAAGGAAGATTCGACATAAACAAGATTAAGATCCACCACATGACTCATCAAGTCCTTTTCTCTACCAGAACATACTCAAAAACAAATTTTGAGAACCGAAGCTGTTTAACCAAAGCTTTACAGGCTACCCAAGATCCATAAGGCAGATATCCCTCTGAGACTAATAATGGGCGCTCTTGGTTTACCAGTCCACTACTTATCTAAGTACTTGGCATCATTGTTCCAACCACATATAAGAAAGCTCAACAGCTGCGTTAAGGACTCGGCAGACTTGACTTATAAGTTTTGGAGTGGTTTTGCTGCTTACCAAAGTACCGCTGAAAAAATGTTTCCATGCCGTCACTAAAATCTTCTCAACTGACATCAGCAAGTCTATGTCACTGGAGGCTATTCCGTTTGACAAAGAGAGTGGATGTGGTGGAAAGTTTATTAAGCCCAGTGTTTGATAATCTTTTCATGTATAGTATTTCCGTGCATAGGTGATATCTTTGTTATTTAAAATCACAATGAACAGAAGCTTAACCAGTTTCTTGGACACCTGAATACTTAACACCTTGGTTTTTTAGGTGCGCTGATGAGAAAACGAGGTAACAAACTAGGCTACAGTGTGTACATAACACCTACACACACGCATGCCTTATTGAATCACTACCCAGACTCGAAATCATCGATACAGTGACGGAACGAGCTCTAAAGATTTGTGAACCGGGAACACCAGAAAAATATCGAAAGAACAATGAGAACCAAAAATAGAGAATATGAGATTTAGAGAGTCACTCAGAACCCCCCACTCATATAATCCATACATTTCGAAAGTCACAGACATAGAAACCACAAAAAAATCGATAGAAATAAATCTTCAAAGAACAGAGCAAACTGCCGTATTTAGCGTGGAAAATACAGAATCGGTTCTTTTCAAGCTACCGAAATTATTTTAAAAAACAATAACGACAACTGAGCTGGCAATTTTAAACAATGTGTTTTTCAACGTAAACACGTTTGGTATGTAATTAATCCTGAAAAGTAAAAAAAAAACAATACCTTGATGGAGATTCGAACCCACATTTCGGTGGTGACAACCTAACTTATAACTACAGAGCCAAATTCATAAATGTCAAAGTGACATTTTAAAATAATTTTACCATAATTTTTGAGAAAGAATCCATGATTTCCATGTAAAATTATTGATACTAATATTTTTAAAAGTATACATAAAACTATTTATTTTGACAATACAGCATGAACAAAATGGGAATGAGCGTCACACAGATTTTGAAAACCGTATGAATTTAAAAGATGTTTAATTTATAAATGAGATCATCAATTGTAATTGACGTCAGGAAAAAACGAAAACTTTGCAGTTTATAAAGATTTTGATTTCTTTTATGAAAACTTAAACGTTATACGTCGTGTAATTTGTAATCGAATATGTTTTTGAAAACTGTCTTTGTTTTGTTATATTTTCCCATGCTACCTCTAACTCAAACAATTGTGTAAGTAAAAGTAAGATTAGCGTGGTACCATACGTTACATTCCTCCAATATTAAAACAACTTATCTTTTTAACAATACTGTTACTAATGTTTAATTTATTTTTATGTTTTCTAAATCTATTCCGAAATCATGGATTGGCAGTAATCGTATCGTCTCAAATAATTTTTGAGCAACTCGCCACTACAATTTCCTAGACCTAATTTGTGGATGGCCATAAAATCGTCGCAATCGATTCTTCCGTCTCCGTCACAATCCTATAACATATAATTGAATTATTGCATTAAAACTATCTATCCTACTTTACTTCCTAGTTTTTTTGAAAATATTGTTGAATTACGTAATACGCGCAATAAAAACTGTTAGCGCGTCTTGGAAAGCATGAGAATCTTGTCTGTTCACCATTGGACTGTTGGCTTCCAACCATTGATTTTTGGCGATGTTAAACGGTCCGCAAAGCTCTCCCCTGCATTTGCTTTTGTTATCACAGCCAGTGGCGGCTTGGCACAAACAATTAATACAACGAATGTTAACTGGATCATCCATTTTTTTTGTGGGCGTGACTAAAATTAAACATTTATTTATATCAATACATATAAAACTTTAGCAGTTAAGGCCGATTGAATGTTGAGTGAGTACTTTAAAAGTTGCTTATCATTTGAATAATGCAAATAAAACCATTTTAAAACAAGTATACGTATATTTTGAGTTAATATTACAGTGAACAACATTTATCCTCCATACGACGACTTGCATAAATCATAACCTTCTTTGTATGTTTTTGGCCATTTTTTGTGACAATTACGTGGTCCTAACACATGAATGGCTGCATAATCGTCACAGTTTACTTTTCCATCGCCATTGCAATCCTAAAAAATTAGTAATGATAAATTTTAACGTTGCCAATAGTAAGGCAAGTACTTTTTTAAATTGTTTCATGTACTCCTGCACCGTTATAACTGAGCAGTAAAAGTTTGTGACGCATTTTACAAAACTTTCATGGTTTTCTGGTGAATGGGAGTTGTAAGTCCAATTTCCACTATCCATCCAATACGGTTTAGTAATTCTAAAAGGTCCACAAGCATTGTCCTCACAAGCCACACTTGTCTTACAACCAGTTGCACGACAAATGCACTTGAAGCATAGTTCAGTAAGGGGTACGTCTACAAACTCGCATTTAAAAACTGTAAAAAAACATAAAGTTTATTTTGTTGTTGACAAGTAACGCATACCAGAATATTAATGTTAATGCTTACCTTAACCTGTCTAAATTAATACCAAAACTGTTTAGTTAAGAGCACACTAAGAAAACGATTCAACACAGGCGTGGCATGACTTTATCGACAAAAATTAATAATTAAAAATAATCGAGAAAAAGTTAAGATTTTCTTTGTTAAATTGCATAAACTAACATGTTTTAACAATTACCGCGAAATACCAGTTACCGATAAACATCGCTGTAGTTCGAGCCATTGTACTTATAAGTTTGGATAAAATTTTGTCAGGCCTATATATTTATCTATTAATTATTACAATATAAAAATGTTATTTTTTAAACCAGTGGATTCTAAATATTATTTATTATTTAAAAATAATTGTGTTGCGTTTGAAGCATTGATTGGTAGAATTTAATTGATTGTTGAACGGTGCTGACTTTCAAATCTTGCCTGTATTTACAAAAAACGTAAATTGTATAAAAGCTTTGTGTTCTTAATAAAATTAATAATAATATAAGACGGTCACGATTACTTCACTAATGAAATTATGTGCAATTTATGTAATTTTTAATGGTCATGGCAAACTTGACCGTGACTTTTCCGATAGTTTTTTAAGAGAAATATAAGTTGCATAATTTTATAAAGCAACAATTATATTGTGAATTATTGAACCTTTTAATTGTTTTTGTCGTACGCGTTTTTTAATAAATTTAAAGAAACAGCTTCTTGGTAAAAGTCAGTAGGCTATGGAAAAGTAATTATGCTTGGCTTGTTGCCTAGGTGACTACCAACAACAATTTCGGTAACTATCGCAATTTCTTTAGTGATTAATTATGCATTATGCACTTCAAATAATAAAAATGTAAATTGGGATTATTTTTAAAATTTCATCTTTGGCGGAAATTTCAGAATATATCGTTCATAATAAAATTGCAATAATATGCTGGTATGCATATATTTATTACAGCAAATTTTCATAATACTGAATATTACTCACTAGTTATGCAGCACATTCCAATTACGACATTTAAAATCCAAAACCGACACATTGTTTAATCAAAACAATAATACACTAAAAACACAATGTAAAAATAATACGATAATGTCGAAAATAAATAGAATTTGAATCCGAAATGATAAAGGATATGTTATAAACAAGGTCGTCTTGGATCAAACACTTCGATTAAATACTTACCATACCCACATACATTTAATAAATATTATTTTTTGGGATAACCTGAGATAAACTTAATTTACATAAACTATAAATAATAAGAATTCATTATTATTTCTTGGTTGTTAAATGGGATTTTCAAAACTTTTTCAAATTAATTTAATTTTAAAATTTAAATTAGTAGTATGTTTTAATATGGTGATTAAACAAATGGATCACAAAAACTAGGAAATATGGGGGAAGGATGATAGAAAAATAATAGACATCATAAGAACTAAAATAAACGTAGCGGAAATAAAAAACAACTGGAGAGGTTTTTTGATGGTGATTGTAGAAACGTGGAGAATAAATACTGAAAAATAAGATGCCAAAAGAGTTTTCATGGCAGGTAATTTGCGGAAAGAAAAGAGAAAAGGGAAAGAGCAAAAGAGGATTTAATTGTAAAGGTTAGAAAAAGAGTGGAAAATAATAGGGGAGAAACAGACGAAAATATGTTGATAATAACGGAGGTGGAAATTGAAAAGGGAGAAAGGTATAACGTACGAGAGATGAAGGCCACGAGAAAAAAATTAAGAAAATGACGAAAGATAATGAAGAAGAAAAAATCATAATAAGAGGTGATTTCAATGCAAGAATGAGACAAGAAAGTGAAATGATGATAAATGGGAAGGTAAAAAGAGGGATAACATGAGATAAAAAGTGAACGGACGAAGAAGAAAACTCGTTGAATTATGTAAGGAAATAGGAAGAAAGGTAGAAGCGAATGTAGAGAAAAGACGTTATAAATACAAGAGAGTATAGAGGAGAAAGATGGAAAAGAAATGTAAACTGGAGAAGAAAATTGAGAAAGAGATAAAAACACTGTGAAGGGCAATAGAAGCGGCAACAAAAAAACATAGGAAAAGATCAAGCGAATTAAAAAGAAAAAACGAGTGATGGAATGGGGAATACAGAAGGCTAAGAAGAAAATTAGAAGAAGGGGACCAAAATGGAAAAAGGGTAAAATAGGTATAGAAGAATACAAACAGATGAAAAAGAGTTTAAACAAGTGTATAAAAACGAAAAGAAGAATACAAAAAGTTGGAGAGAGTTTGAGAAAATAAGGAGCAGCATAGGAATTTGTAGGAAAAAGACAAAAATGCTAAGACAGTCAGAAATAAAAATAGAAGGAAATAATTAGGAGGAATATTGCAAGAAAATGGTAGGAGGAATAGAAGAAAACATACGAAAAGATATGTAAGAAAGATAGAAGAAAAGTAAGAAAAGGGGAATTGAAAAAGAGGAAGTGGAGGAAAAATTAAGAAAAGGAAGGCAGGGGGCACAAATGATTGAAGAAGGATAGTGAAAGTACACGGGGGAGACGAAGAGGAGAGATTAAAAGGACAATGGAAATGACATGGAGAGGGAAAGAATTTTTACGGCAGGAGAAAGAGGCAACAACATGCCTGATCTATAGAGAGAGCATCAGACATTTTTATAAGAATAAGGAAAGTGTATGAGAAAATACTTAGGAAAAGACAGTCAGAAATAAAAGTAGAAGGAAATAATTAGGAGGAACATTGCAAGAAAATGATAGATGGAATAGAGGGAAACATAAGAGAAGATATGTGAGAAACATAGAGAAAAGTAGGAAATAGGGAATTAAAAAAGAGGTAGTGGAGGAAAAATTAAGAAAAGGAAGTCAGATTGCACGGATAAGAGAAGAGCAGTGAAAATACACGAAGGAGACAAAGGAACAAAGATTTAGAGGGACAATAGAAATGATATGGAGAGAAAAGGATCTTCACGGCAGTAGAAAGAGGCAATAACATGCCCGATCTATACAGAGAGAAGCAAAAAGTTTAATAGGAGTGAGGAAAGTGTATGAGAAAATACTTAGGAAAATATTAATGGAGGAAATTAAAAGAAAAAGACTGGTAGGCGGGATTCATAAAAGTAATTGGAACGATAGACAACATATAAATATTAAAGCACATGGTAAATAGACAGATAGGAACGAAAAGTGTAAAAATGTATACAGTATTTTTAGATTTGGAAGATGTATTTGATGCGGTGGAGAGATAGAGAATTACCTTAGAAATATATGAGGAAAAAAGAGATATACAAGAACATAGTGAGAACAATAGAAAAAAGTTAGCTCAATAGATGAAAATGTGCTAAGAAGGGGGAAAGTTTATGTAATTGCGTACGCGGATGAAAAAAGATGATGAGATGAAGGAAATTATAAGGAAATATTTAGTGGGAAAAAAGTTGAAGACAAATGTAGGGAAGACCAAAATTATGGAGTTTAAGAAACAAAAAGGAGAGAAAGAAAAATAAAATGATGGTGGGTAGAAGAAGAATTACAGACAGTGGATAAATACAGATATTTGGGATATATGATATGATAAACTATGACAACAATAATAAAGAATATATCAAAGAAATAAAACAGAAACGAAATAAGTTAGTATAACAGGTGGGGGATAAGAGAAAGAAAATTTGAAACAGACTAAGAGAATAGAAGATGGCTATTTAATATGATAGTCAGAGGAATGTAATGACATATAGAGCGGAGATATAAGGATAGAAGAAATGAAAGGAGCTAGAAGAAATTCAGTAGAGATACTGGAAGTAGACACTGGGATTGGAGATTTCCTTTTCTATTTTTTATCTTATTTTTTTAATTTTGGTAGAAGGAGGAACGGAGTATTTGCTTAATATTTATCGGTCGATGATACTACGAAAGATATACTATGAATGTCACATACTCCTCTGCTTGTAACGCGACTTTTGGTTTTACTGGACCCTGTACAGATTTGATAAGATGCTGCTTAGTTGCTTACGCGCCATTCTTACTGAATATGTGTCAAGAATCAAAATTGTATATTGATGGAAATTTGAAAATTAATTTGTAGAACATACTTAATCAAAATTTTTGTTGTGTGCGATGCGACTTCATTTGTATGTGGTCAAGTAAGTCGGTGCTGAATTGACAAGATTGTTACGATTATATGTTTTCCCATTATCAGCACATTGAAGTTTGTGCTAATAAATTGCTGAGGTTTGCGTTTCTTTGTGCGATTGTTAGAGCTTGAAACAGGCAACCCCATATGAACACCTCTTTATTCAATTATCCAGGATCCGCAATAAAGTATGCTGGGAAGTAAATTAGCAAAGAGAAGTAAAAAAAAGTTTTGTTGTTGTTGTTGGAGATGTATTTATTCGCTAGATTGTTAGAGTTGCTAGCTGCTAATAGTGTTGGTGTTGGTAGTTTAGTTGTTGCTGCTGCGGATGCTACCTGGGCTTTGTGAGGTGTGTCAGAGGATTGGTAGGCGCGTGTTGAACATTGAACATTTGGGCCGCTGATTTCCTTGATATGTGTGTGAATTAAATCGTGAACGATCATGTCGTAACATGATGTAGATGTGTCTTTTATTGGTTAGTCTCCTAAAGTAGCGTTTGTTCGGGATTCGGGATATTTTATGTGGTTGTCTTTTCAAGTGATAAAATTAGTGAAAGATGGTCGGATACGTGAATTTTTAATCGGCACTTGTGTCAATCTCGAGAGACGTTTTGCGTTTTGTTGACTATCCTTGTTATCTTTCTCTTGTGGAAAGTGCCAAGGTTTTTTCGGGAAATAGTAAAGTGATGACGGTTACCAGGGCAATTTTGTTTTTCTGC
Source organism: Abscondita cerata (assembly GCA_030710515.1). NCBI lineage: Eukaryota > Metazoa > Arthropoda > Insecta > Coleoptera > Lampyridae > Abscondita > Abscondita cerata. The sequence goes on along the minus strand of JALBCR010001108.1, from coordinate 59,868 downwards.
CGTGGTCATGTTTGCGTTGTACTACGTTAACGCTTTGAAAGATAACATATCCTCCCATTATTCATATGTATGACCACTTATACACTGTCGGGATCACCACTATGGTGTCGTTATGCCTAAGTTTTCAAAGAGGGTTTGGAGTTAATTGATGTGATTCGACCTTATTTATATGTCGCTGAGTAGGTCGGTGCTGAATCGACACCATTTTTGCGATTACATTCATTTAGTTCAAATTAGTTACAAACATGATCTGCAAATGCAAATGAAATGCGTACTAATGTGCAAACTATTTAAAAATTCCTGTATTTTAATTATGTATTTTTGAATTTATTAACTGAAATTGTGTAAACATAAAATTTAGATATTTTGCTTTACATTTTTTTCAAAATTTACTCTTAATTTTTTTTAATTAAAAGATACAGAAAATTTAAAACATTTTGATTTACAATTCAGCATTGGTTTATATAGTAAAATATTTTTTTTACTTAATAATTTTCTGTACAACTAAACTAGAATTAAATTTTTGTATTTTAATTCTGTACTTATTATGTATAAAATTTTAATTCCGAATTTATTACTAGATTCAAGAAAGTTTTACTTTCCTTTCTTCTTATGACAACTATTTAAATTCTTTTTACTTTGTTGCGAGACTGTACCTATATTACAAAAATTCAACTACTTCTTGAATATACAAAGTATGAGCACCAAAGGGCGTAAAGCAGAAATAAAATGGAAGGGTTTCACCCACATCAATTAAGTTTAATAAAAGATAAAACCATCTAAGGTGCTGTAAAAGAGGTGACCAAAGCAAGCAAAATAGAATAGAAAAAAAGGAATGAAAGGTGTATACTAGTGGATCGACGAATAAAATTATACGGAAGTTATGAAAATAGAAAAAAGAAAAAACAAGTAAGAAAATTATGAGTGACGAATAAGGAGAATAGAAAGATGTCATAGGAAGTGTCGCAATGGTCAGTTATTGGACCGATGTTGTGAAACGTTATGTATAACAAAGTTTGACAACATGACTGACTAATTCATCTGCTAGAAAATATACCATCTATTATTTCCGTACTGGTTTTGCAAAATAGGGAGGCGCTTCATCTTGGTGAAACCAAATGTTTCAGTTTGAAACATGATGGTCAGTAAAGAAAATAGCAATTAACTTTTCTTACAAAAGTTTGACAAAAGTTCGCCCACTTTGTAGTTCTTTCAAGCAATATTGATCAATAACAATAGATAGATTTATTTTTCCTGATTGACTTCTCATGGTTCAACAAGTTTAAATTCTTATCTGACTAATAACTATAATTTTGTCAGTTTAAAATAAACAAACATTTATTTATTAAATAGTACATATAACTTAACACGATCAAATGTCTATGTTATCTTGACAATAATCATAACGGTCTTGATACGATTCAGGCACATCCTTTTCACAGTTATCAGGACCTAACTTATGAATTTTCATAAAATCCAGACAATCAATAATACCATCGCCATTGCAATCCTATTTATTTTTAAAGATAATTGTAGAAACAATTTTGTAAATTTGAACTAACCCTTTGAAACTTTTTCATATAATTTTGAATGAGATGGAATATACAGAAATGTGAATTAGCACAATCGGAATAAGCCCCTGGATGATCCGCTGGTATCCGATTAACGGTGGGCATTCCACCATTAACCCAATAACTTTTCGTGATCCGAAATGGTCCACAAACATCCGTGCAAGATTCGTTAAAGTTGCATCCTGACGAAGCGTGACAAAGACACATTACGCATGTAACACTTACCGGGTCGTCCATTTTTTTGCACAGTACGGCTTTAAAAATTAAGTTATTTAAAACGCTGAACAAGTTTCATTACTTACTTATCCAAAATACACTGAAACAACTACATAAAAAAATTAATTTAGACATAATAGCAGATTGTATGAAACATCCAAACTGATGAATGTAATCGAAAATAAATACAAATTATGCGGGTAATATCTCAATCTTCACTGACGTCAATGAAACTGTGGTTTATCCATGTGTACAGTAGGTTGCATACTTTAAATCGTGTTTTGTTCTTTATGGAGAAAAATGCAAACAGAAAATCCGCAAAATCAGCAAAACTGTTTCTAATAAATGCATATTTTTTACTATTCATCTATGTCGACAGTAAAGCTGGACTTCCTACTCTGATTTAAGTGGGTCTAAGTAAAGACAACAACCGTTTTATTTAACATCAAAAGCCCCTTTATAAGGAGCTAAAAATGTGTTTTTTCGCTCCGCATGTCGGAAAATAAATCATATCAATCCTAAAAAAGTAATTGAAAATTAGATTCCCGGTCTTGGCTTTCAAAACTTAGAACGTCATTACTTTATAATTGTTCATGTCATGTAATTTTCCAATTTTTTGAATTTGTTTATTAAACCTCACTCGACGTCAGTTTAAATTAAACCTACTCGAGCCAACAAATGCTTACTTTCTGTGCTTGAAATACAGCAATGCAACCACAAGCTCTAACCAACAAGAGGTTTCGCAAGTTGAGTTGATGCTGACCGAAACTGGTACAGCAGACCACTTCTACAAGTTTGAAATCGTTGGTCATCGCTTATATAAACCTTTGTGTTAATCAGAATCTGCCCTACCACATGAGTAAAACACGAATAGTTCGGGCTGACTTACAGCTATGTAATCTTAAACATATTTCAGGAAAAACACGTTTAGGGAAACTTTTGTGTAGAACCACCGTTTCAAGGAATTAACGCTAGTTTACTTGAAAGAAAATCCCTAGCGAACAACCTCGGGGCACCTGGCGCTCCCTGTTGTATTTAGCTTTGCATTCATAGTGGGGAGAGCCCAAAGCGAAGAGGCAAACCTGAAGAGCGTCTACTGTGCTTGACGCAGAAGTAACTTTGAGTGTGAGCATGATTCTGAATGAAGAAGAGGCATCTCACTCAACGAATGCCCTAAAACGACCAGAGCACATAATCAAAACTCCTCACCAAAATAAGACCTGTTCTCCCGAACAGGCGCAGAGAGGATGGACGGTGTCGTCGTCAAAAAAGCAAACGCTAATGATAAACAAAGATGCAGCAAGCACATACATAGGAAAGTCGACTCCAGATCGTTTTGCCCGGAGTCCCGGCTGGGATCAGACGTCCATTTAATGGAGGAAATCTTCCGCAAAAATTTTAGCGAGAAAATCCAGAGCGTAGAGTTTGTCTAGACCGCAAGAGTCTCTTAGTTAACGGACCCCGGTAGACCAATGGACAATGGCAAGTCCGGAATGTAAACTGGAAAGCATCACGGTTAAGCGTTTCCTAACAATGGCGAAGTTTAAAGTGCTAGCTCCTTTAACAGGGCTTAACACCTTCTTAGAATGGGTAAACAGCACGAATGATATGCTCCTCGAAAAGAGGAAACGGAACTAAACCACTAAAGATGAATTGTGGTGGTTTTTGGATCTCAAAAACCTCAAGCGAAAGTTGAAGAACAAACGAAAACGGTACTAGAAAGCAAAAAAGAGTAAACATCGTCAAGAGGTAGAAATGACAAGGCGGAATACGTCCAAGCTAGAAAGGAGTTCAATAAATCGACACGAGAAATCAAGTAAATATGGTAGGAAAAGCTCGTGAACAAGAGCGCACGAAAATTGCTTGAAGCCAGTAGGCTATGTGTTTAACCACGAAGCCGCTAACAGAGCTGAAGACGGTGTAAACCTACCCAAACCCTTCAGTGTCGTGTATTGCAAACTCAAGTATTTCAGGGACCTGGTGAACTCGCTACTGACAGCGGGAATGTTTTCAAAAATCTGGAAAAACTCGAGAGTCATCAAAATCATAAAGGGACCTGAGAAAAACAAACAAATGGGAATTTACATTATGAGATTCAAAGCTCTTTTTAAATTCGATATTGTTCACATATTTACTTAAATCAAAAAAACCTAAATACCTGTAGGTCTCGGTTGACTATGAACCCAGATTAACTGAGATGAACCAGAAATTGTTCTGGTGGGACGGGCGACGATGGAAACGAAAATGAGAAGTTGGATCAAAATAATTCTTTCTAATAATACAGAACCTGGTACTTCATGGGTACAATGAAATCTTTTGAATAGATCTATGTAGGAATTTAAGTTTGTGGTACGTGAATTTTAAAACTGTAATATCACGAATTTGAGTAAGGACTTAAAATTTTAAGTAAAGTTTGGAAGTTAAATATTTTAAGTTGTATGAACAAATACTAATAACCGCCAACTTGCAAAACGGAAAAAAAACACCCCTAACTAACTTCAAACCTGAAACTTATTCATTTTCGGTACTCTTACATCCATACGCAGGTAACTAAAAGCAACGTAGCTCAGAAGGGAAAAGGCGTGGAGCGCCAGAAATTTGCTTTCGTAAATTAACTTAGGTCGTGTCGAAAAGTCTTGGGATCGTCATACATTAAAAAATTTGTCGATATACAGTGGACGTTAACCTCCGTTTACTAGAGTCCCCTCAAGTAGGTACTATTTTGACTTACCTTGAGTTAAGTACAATTCCAAATCTGAAATGCTATCAAAGCGCAAACAAAACATACATGAATATGAATTAAAAAGACTTTCGACCGTGAAAAAATTAACATAATTTATTAAAAGAAACATAAATCAAAGCTTAAAACACGAACATCGAGGTCACTGTCGTGCAACATTAAAAGAAATTATTTTTATGATTCGTCTGAAAGGATGTGTCCCCCCAAACACATTTACCAATTACCCCACTAACTGGCTTTATCGTCATGAAAAAACATAAACCAAATTTATGCCAACAAAAACGGAACAATTCTTTTTATTACATATCACAAAGAAGCATAAAACCAATTTAATGCTAATAGTAGCGAAAAATTCTTTTATAAAACCGCTTTTGCTACCGAAATGCTGAATGAACAAACAAAAACTCGGCAATTAGGTAGTATTCAGAATGAAAATTGTAAAATAACCCTAAAAAGCGAACTAGGGTCGACGACCCACTTAAATACACATTAATAAGAATACATTGAAAATTTTACGACAACAACAACGTGATAGCTTGTCGACGACTCACCAACTTTTGTGAGGGAATTTTTTATTTAAACGCAACGCACGTACCGTCCGTGATGCCAAAGATAAAATTTTGCACTAATTTGACTAATATTATTCCGAAAAGTCAAAAATCTCGCGTCTTAAACAAAGTGTAAACAAAAAAATCAACGGAAACAATCAATAAATATCTCTTCTAGGTATTCTCATAAAAATTATTAATTATATATAACATAATTTGACGGACAAGGTCAAAAATTAAACCTGCAAAAGCAAAATTTTAGCGACAGTATTTAATCAATAAAAATGGTAATTTAACGACGAAAGATTACATTACAACAATGCAAGATAAGAAAATTAAACATGGTCCTACCAAAGAAGGTACTTGCGTCATTATTTTCTGATGCACGAAATAACGTACCGATCATTGTATGAATAAGACATATATATGTGTAAAATAAAGAAGAAAGACGTATTATATGCGTTATGAATAAAGTTACTCAATTGACTTCAATTTCATTTAAGTTGACGTTCTGTCAAATGTCGGTCGCTGTCATTTTTGCTTCATTCTGTATTTTAGGTTACTAATTACTGTCACTTGTTACCTTTTAAGGTTAATATTTCAACTGACAACTACATATATTGCCAACAGTGTTTTAGTTACTTTCTAATTTTAAAAAGTTGTTACTGTCCTGAATTCGAACTGAACGTAGGTCGTAAGCCGTGTTCAAAACGTAGGGCGTAGATTGTGCGTTACGCCGGAATTCAAATCGACCGCGCTACATCCAATTTTCCTATTGGAGAATGATCACAAACTAAACGACGAAACGACATCTTGACACTATTCATTTCTGCTTGGGTTATTGACGGTAACACATGAAGCAAGTATAATACAATTGAAATTTCAACGTGGCTTCAATAATTACTCCATAATTGTGTTGTGATCAATTTACATCATAAGTAGATCCTTTTTACTATTTTTTTGTGGGTACTTTCGAGGTTGTATTAGTGATTAATTGCAACGTTTGCACGTGTGTTAACCTCATACTTTTGCCTTATTCTTACACCTGAAAAACTCCTGGGGATGTTAGAATGGCTAGTTAGGAACCTCTCGCTGTCTACTTGTTCAAGTACCTCGCTTTGGCTTACATTTACGCCAACAGCTGGTGAATGCTGAAGGCAGATTGACTCGTGCATGCTGGATAACTACTCCTTTGAGGGCCCTTAATTGTCATCCGTTTTTCAACCTGAGCCTCCCCTAAGGGAAATTCTAGAATTAACTACGTGCGGACGCTGTCCAATACTGCAATACGGCCGATAGCGAGGACGAATCCTCCGAGCTGCATACTAGAACACATCTAAGTTTTATGTTTAATTATCCTACTCATTATCAAAGCGTAAGAAACTCACGTACACGTGACATTGAACGGTCTTGTAACTAAGTATTTAATTCTTCTAGTCGAGGTGAACTCGATCACCAACACTCGGTTTTGTTCACGTTGGCTCCATCAGAGCTAGACGCTCTAGATAATGGCGTCGATGTTTAAAAACAAAAGGCCTTTTGGGTTGACGAGACTTGTTTATCGTTTACTTCCAAGTTTAAGTTATGTTTAGGACACCGTTTTGTAAGTGACGTGTGTACGTCAAGTTTTTGCAGAAACCAATCTTAAATTGGTACGCTATCTTTAAATTTGGGGTAAAACGATAAAACTTATCTAATGTGGTACTTTAATTACCCGTTGTAATTTAAATAGTTGTTGCTAACGCCCGTACAAACTTTATGCGACAGTCTCTGTTACTTCTTACACCTTATCTTAGTAATTTTTTAATTGCGATTTGCTATATTTAAATTGTGTATGTGTCTCTTCAATATTGTGTTTGTTTTAACGTGTTGGATCTTGTAGTTAAACAAAATTGTACTCCTGTTGTTTGGTTTTATTTTTGTTCTTTACTCAGCAGGTGGCGCCACGTTACGCAACAGTTTATTTCTTTTCATATTCTTTAAAGACCCCCAAATCTACCGCTGAAGCCGGACACTGTGATAACAATTATAAATTCGGGAACTTCCATGAAATTTAGTGCATTGATTCGAACTAAATAGTATTATTAGAGTTTCTCTAGGTTGTACCGCTAGAGCCGTCCATCCGTTTACGTATTTGTAAGCTACAACCATTACAGAGTAACTAAATAGTAAATACTTATGACGCAGGGAACATGTTTCGTGGCAAGAAGTTTAGATAAAATGTACGTACAATACCAAACGAAAAACAATTTTTCCGTGTAAATTAACTTCACCGCAACTTAAATATGCATGTGAACCTTGTGTTTTTTTTCATTAATTATTTATTTATGGTTCTCAAAGAGCAACTTTTAATGATCCGGATGTAATGAATCATAAACAGTAAAGGTGCTTTGGTCACCTATTTGGGGCACAACTGGGTAATTTCCAATACACAGCCTCCGTCTGGACTAAAGGGATTGTGATCTTTTCAGAAGTAAGAACAGGGAACAAGAACAACAAGATTACCGCCTACTGTTACTTAGAAATACATTTTTGGCGGATTTATCCCAGGCCCCTGCCGAGGTACATTAACTCATCTAATTTATTATTATTATTATAAATTGCCTAATTTATTAAATTAATATCTTACTAAATCTCTTGATTTACCTATCTAGTCCCTGTCTACCTAAATATCTTAAAAACTGTAAACTGCAAACTGCAAGCGCTTCTGTAACTGAGACTAAAGCATTTGGTATGTAGCCTGTAAGCTCATCTCAATAATGTACATCCGGCGTTTAGCCTGCAGGTGCTTCAATTAACTTAGACTAGAGCATCCGGCATGCTGCCTGCAGGTTCATTTTTGTATTACACAAGACCCCAAAATCATTTCACTGTCTAATCTTTTATTTTTATACGACATATATATTTATTTTGACACTTCTTTATTTTTCAGCCTGATTTTTAGTTATTTTTATATTCAACTTAACATTTTATGTAATTTACCAAAGTGTAATATGCATAATAAAGACTTAGCGATCATTTTTGAAGGGAAAAATTCCAACAAAGCTGTTACGCTAAATAACTGGCGCTTCCGACGTAATAATAGAAGCTAAATCCGCAACACCGCACTTTTTAGTGTAAATTGCAGTTGAGGACACAATCATATTAAAACAAACTTATCGCACAGAATCAATTGGCCGCTGCTAGTAAAGATATTGATAAGGTCAACATGGAAACTGCTTTTCAAGACGAGTTCTTCTCGTGACACAAAAAGTTAAAAGATAAAGAAATTGAACAAATAACACATGCAATACCAAACAAAAAACAATTTTTTCCGACTGAATGAAATTCAACGCAATTTAAATATGCATAATAAAGACTTGGCAATTATTTTTGAAAAAAAAAAGCTGTTACGCTAAATAACTGGCACCTCCGACGTGATAATAGAAGCGAAATCCGCAACACCGCACTTTTTAGTGTAAATTGCAGTTGAGGACCCCATCATATTAAAACAAACTTATCGCACAGAATCAATTGGCCGCTGATAGTAAAGATATCGATAAGGTTAACATGGAAACTGTTTTTCAAGACGAGTTCTTCTCGTGACACAAAAAAGTTACTGCGCGCCCATTTAGAAAATTTGACATCAGCTGCTCAACAACCCCATTGTTTAAATCTTTATGAACTTTTATTTATGTATAAATCTTAATAAATTATAAATTTTAGATGCAAACTTATGTTCTGTTGTAATTGTCCAAAATCTATTAAGGTCGGTTTCTATTTAAGTGGCACATATGTTTTACATTAATTATTACAAACAACCCTTGCGCAAGTGTTTGCCATCTGAAAAGAACCGAATGGGAATTTAGTGTTTTGTTATTTAAGCTACAGTAAAGACAAAAATTATTTACTCTTTTATTTAAAACAAGCACTCGTCAAAGAGTTTAGTAAAATCAGCAATTACAGTCCACTAATAGATAAAATGTAATTGAACTCTATACCCATATTTCTAGAAGAATGACGAAAAATTATGGTTTTACTAACTGGTGGAACAATTTCATATGACCGGTATCACTGACGATATTATGCGATATTACACAGTTGTTGATGACATTGTAATCCAGGCGTAAATTGCTGAACCTTCCGTATCGCAACAACACCAAATCAGTCTCGACAACCTCGAGCCATTCACGAGGTCTACAACCTCGTAACTTGGAGAAGTTATTAGAGAAGCCCCGGAACCACCACCTCCTCTAGAATAGCAATCTGGGTTCACACGTTTGACAGCCATAGTAGAGGAACCGGCAAACAAGAATAACGCTCTTTAGGTGCAAAAATTGAATAGAGACCGACAGCGGCAATGCAAACAATCGCATTCTAGCCACAGAACAAACGATTAACAGTTAATCGACTAAATATGCCCGTTCGATTTGCAGGTAATTGACACAAATTTTTGAGATGGCCTTCGTGTGTGCTGTAACTAAATTCCTATTTCACTTAGGTAAAAATGTAAAAAAATAACTACATTCCACATTTTCTAAAAATAATCGTGCTACTCAATGTTGTCAAAACCACAAATCCAAACTTAAGAAAAACGTCAAAAAGGCATTGTAAAAGTTACTATAATCTTGTAGGTGATCAAGATATCAAAATTTCATCATCGTTATGTTTGGAAGAAACAGTAATCGGTATGGTGATTCACCATTTGAACAAAATCCTCAAAATAATAATACATATCCTCAAAATAATAATTTTTTGATGGGAGACGTCAAAAATCCGATCGAACCACTTAACAATCCCAACATGTCGAGAACATTTATTAAATACAATCCAGTTATTGAAAGGAACGGATTTTTCGGATTTACGGAGAGATTCAATTGCTTAGGTTGCATGGACGCGTACAAGAATATATCGTTAGAAGAATTACGATGGGAAGATTACCAATCTAATCGAAAACAAGTAGCGCCACCGTCTCCATTGTTAACGATAAGTAAACCATTACACAGTTCTGCAAAATATTTACCATCTTCCGTTCAAAAGTGTGCAAACAACTTAATAAGTCATCAAAATACTCCGCGTTTTCTAACTAACGCTCCTCAATTGAGTATCAGTAAATTTACCACACAAGCTCTTGAACCTACTGTCTCAAAAGAGCGTGTGAGAGTTTTGTAACTTTCCGGCGACTATTAAATCAGATCCGTTGCCAGCAACCAGTTCCAACGAAATATTACAACCACCAACACATTTCAAAACTGTTATCAGTGCATCTAAGCTCACATCACAATCATCGGAAGTTACAGAGATAAAAAAAGTATGTGTTACTGAAAAAAAGACTCAAGTTGTTTTAGATGCATTAGAAGAGCACGATTTTTCACCGAATCCACCATGCAAACTGACGAAAACGGATTACTACACCGAACCACCGCTTCACGAGTTGTACAAATTTGTGAAAAATAATTGTTCTTGTGTGGTTGATGATTTTGTAATTGGTAGAATGGGTTATGGAAAGGTACACTTTTTAGGATCTGTTGATTTGTTTAATCTAAATTTAGATGAAATTGTTGAAATCGATTATAGACGTATTACCGTTTATCCAGACGACGACAAAAAACCTGCAGTTGGTGAAGGTCTGAACGTTGAAGCCCAAATTACGATGGATAAAGTTTGGCCCATCGATAACAATAATAAGACAGTGTTAAAAGCTACCGAAAAAATTGTGAAAGGTAATTTTATTAATCTTTTGAAGATATTGTCGCAAAAACAAAATGCTCTATTTATTAATTATCTTCCAGAGTCGGGTTCTTGGATTTTTAACGTTAATCATTTTTAATGACATTTTTTAAAAATACACAATTTTATAACTTTTTAAATTTAATAAAAGACACATCAATTGTTTAGGATCCCTCGACGATGTTTATCGGTTACTGTATTTATCGGTTAGCGTTAGAAATATCTTAGATGTTGGTAGGTAATGTTACATGCAAGAAGAAGTTAGAGTAAAGTCAACAACGGAAGACACCAAGCTGCGCGAAAAACGTGACGCCGGAGTGTAAAGCCTATCTAAAAAAAAAGCACTTGTAAAAAAGTTTAGGTTATGTTACTTTGGGTTTATTATCAGAAACAGGAAGTGAATAATGAAAAATTGTAAAATAATAAATAAACAAATTGAGTGCGTCGCAAAAACAAACAGGTTACAAACAAAAAGATCAGCTGGTAACTTATGTTTTTAAGGTGTGCAGTAGTAATTAATATCTGTGCCATTTTTCAATCATTACTGCACTTTTATCTAGTTAAAAAATGCGATTTTGCGCTGGTGTCTTTAGGTTTTGATCGCACTATAACGACAATTTTGAATTAAAAACGTAATATAAATAGGGGTTTCATCCTAGCTCAGTGGGAGGAGATGGGTCGCGAGATGATTTGCCTTCGTGAAATGGTAAGGTCGTAGTAAATGGTTGCAATACCGTCAATAATAATCGGGAGGACGTCAAACAAGGTTAAGACGTAAACTAGCTTCAACCTTTGTTCAGGAAATGATTGTCCAGAGGTTATTTTCCATTTGACTTACCTTAAGAAAGTACTGCAACAAATCTGTTAAAAGGTAACACAAAAATAAAATCAAATATAAATTAAAATGCCTTGTTACAAATAAAAATTTACAAGATTTATTGTATTTAAAACATCACAAAAACTTATCGAATAAACAAAGCAAAGTTTGTTCACAATAGCAATATGATGACGTTACGCAGCAGTTTATTTGCAAATAACTTTGCTTTTCTACTACCTGCACTTTTAAGTATATTGCAACTCCGCAAAGTTTTGCCAACTTAACATAAGTAAAGTAACTTTAGTTTACATTATGGTAACAGAACATTTACAATGTTATATTGGCTGTAATAAATTACTAAGTAATCCTATTCTTAACGTAAACAGACGCGGACTATTGCAGAAATAAACCGGAGTGTTCATCAAAATACTTGACCAGATGTTGTTGCTGTAGCGGTACGGATGTGTTAGAAATGAAGACGAGAAGTCGTATTAAAATAATTCTTTTTAATAAACGCTAAAAACTGGCATGTCAATACAATAAATTTATTTTGAATGTTCATACTAAAATTAATTTAAGTTGTGGTACGGAAAGTTGAAAACACAACGTCGCCAAACTGCGCGAGGACGTCAAGTTTCTAGTAAACTTAGAAAGATAAATTTTTTGTTATGAAGTAATTCAAATATCCGCAAACTTGAAAAACAGAAAAAACATCTCTTAGGGCGATGACACACACAGCGGTTTGTGTCAACTCCGCTGTCGGCTCGACTGCCGCTTTAATGACGACACAGACAGCGGTTTTTGTCGACTTGGCTGCCGACACGGCTGCCGCTGCCCATTTTAAATGTTTAATTTTAATGAAAATTTTAACAAAAAACAATTTTTCCGACTGAATAAAATTCAATGCAATTTAAATTGCATAATAAAGACTTAGCAATTATTTTTGAAAGGAAAAAGCTGTTACGCTAAATAACTGGCACCTCCGACGTGATAATAGAAGCGAAATCCGCAACACCGCACTTTTAGTGTAAATTGCAGTTGAGGACCCAATCATATTAAAAGAAACTTATTGCACATGATCAATTGCCCGCTGCTAGTAAAGATATTGACAAGGTCAACTTGGAAACTGTTTTTCAAAATGACTTCTTCTCGTGGCACAGCAAAGTTACTGCGCGCCCATTTAGAAAATTTGACATCAGCTGTTAAACAACCCTATTATTTAAGTCTTATTGAACTTTTATTTATGTATAAATCTTAAGAAATTAAGCACTCGTTAAGAAGTTCAATAAAACCAGCAATTACAGTCAACTAATAAATAAAATGTAATTGAACTCTACACCCATATTTCTAGAAGAATGACGAAAAATTATGGTTTTACCAAATGGTGGAACAATTTCATATGTCCGGTATCACTGACAATATTATGCGATATTACACAGCTGTTGCCGACATTGTAATCCTGGCGCAGATTGCTGAACCTCAATCCTCCTTCTACGAACAAGTACCACATTCTTAGGAATATACTTACGGTATGCTTTACGGATAGTAAGAAACGGCGCTTGCAAAAATTACTGATGGAAAAGGAGTTGGGCGACATAAAACCTCGATACTACCGCAACAACACCAAGTCAGCTTCGACAACCTCGAGCAACTTTACGACGTCTAGAACCACGTAACTTGCAGAAGTTACTAGAGTAGCCCCGGAACCACCACCTCCTTTAGAGTAACAATCTGGGTTCACACGTTTGACAGCCACAGTAGAAGAATCGGCAAACAAGATTAACGCTCTTTAGGTGCAAAAATGGAATAGAGACCGACAGAGGCAGTGCAAACAATTGCATTCTAGCCCATCAAAAAGTAACCACAGAACAAGCGATTAATAGTTAATCAACTAAATATGCCCTTTCGATTTGCAGCTAATTGACACTAATTTCTGAGAGGTAACCTAATAAACAAAAAAAAATAACAAAAATAAGTACATCCTCCGTTTTTAAAGTAATCGTTCCACTCAATGTTGTCAAAATCGAAAGTCAAAAGTTAAGAGAAACGTCAAAAGGCATTGTGAAAGTTACTATAATCTTGTAGGTGTTCAAGAAATTGAAATTTCATCGTCAATATGATTGGAAGAAACAGTAATCAGTATGGAGATTCACCATTTGGACAAAATTTTAATGTGCTTAATCAACAAACTCCTTTTTATACATATCCTCAGAATAATAATTTTTTGATGGGAGACGTCAAAAATCCGATCGAACCACTTAACAATCCCAACATGTCGAGAACATTTATTAAATACAATCCAGTTATTGAAAGAAACGGATTTTTTTCGGCTTTTACGGAGAGATTCAATTGCTTAGGTTGCATGGACGCGTACAAGAATATATCGTTAGAAGAATTACGATGGGAAGATTACCAATCTAATCGAAAACAAGTAGCGCCACCGTCTCCATTGTTAACAATAAGTAAACCATTACCCAGTTCTACAAAATATTTAGCTTCTTCTGTTCAAAAGTGTGCAAACAACTTAGTAAGCCATCAAAATACTCCGCGTTTTCTAACTAACGCTCCTCAATTGAGTATCAGTAATTTTACCACACAAGCTCTTGAACCTACTGTCTCGAAAAGAGTGTGTGAGAGTTTTTGTGGCTTTACGGCGACTATTAAATCAGATCCGTTGCCAGCAACCAGTTCCAACAAAATATTACAACCACCAACACATTTCAAAACTGTTATCAGTGCATCTAAGCTCACATCACAATCATCGGAAGTTACAGAGATAAAAAGTATGTGTTACTGAAAAAAAGACTCAAGTTGTTTTAGATGCATTAGAAGAGCACGATTTTTCACCGAATGGACCATGCAAACTGACGAAAACCGGTTACTACACCAAACCACCGCTTCACGAGTTGTACAAATTTGTGAAAAATAATTGTTCTTGTGTGGTTGATGATTTTGTAATTGGTAGAGTGGGTTATGGAAAGCTACACTTTTTAGGATCTGTTGATTTGTTTAATCTAAATTTAGATGAAATTGTTGAAATCGATTATAGACGTATTACCGTTTATCCAGACGACGACAAAAAACCTGCAGTTGGTGAAGGTCTGAACGTTGAAGCCCAAATTACGATGGATAAAGTTTGGCACGTCGATAACAATAATAAGACAGTGTTAAAAGCTACCGAAAAAATTGTGAAAGGTAATTTTATTAAGCTTTTGAAGATATTGTCGCAAAAACAAAATGCTCTATTTATTAATTATCTTCCAGAGTCGGGTTCTTGGATTTTTAACGTTAATCATTTTTAACGACATTTTTTAAATATCCACAATTTTATAACTTTTTTTTTAATTTAATAAAAGACACATCAGTTGTTTAGGATCCCTCGACGATGTTTATCGGTTACTGTATTTATCGGTTAGCGTTAGAAATATCTTAGATGTTGGTAGGTAATGTTACATGCAAAAAGAAGTTAGAGTAAAGTCAACAACGGAAGACACCAAGCTGCGCAAAAAACGTGACGTTGGAGTGTATAGCCTATCTAAAAAAAAAGCACTTGTAAAAAAGTTTAGGTTATGTTACTTTAGGTTTATTATCAGAAACAGGGAGTGAATAATAAAAAATTGTAAAAAAATAAATAAACAAATTGAGTGCGTCGCATAAACAAACAGGTTACAAACAAAAAGATCAGCTGGTAACTTATATCTTTGTCATTTTTCAATCATTACTGCACTTTTATCTAGTTAAAAAATGCGATTTTGCGCTGGTGTCTTTAGGTTTTGATCTCACTATAACGACAATTTTGAATTAAAAACGTAACATAAATAGGGGTTTCATCGTAGCTCAGTGGGACAAGATGGGTCGCGAGATGATTTGCCTTCGTGAAATGGTGAGGTCGTAGTAAATGGTTGCAATACCGTCAATAATAATCGGGAGGACGTCAAACAAGGTTGAGACGTAAACTAGCTTCAACCTTTGTTCAGGAAATGATTGTCCAGAGGTTATTTTCCATTTGACTTACCTTAAGAAAGTACTGTCACAAATCTGTTATAAGGTAACACAAAAATAAAATCAAATATAAATTAAAATGCCTTGTTACAAATAAAAATCTACAAGATTTATTGTATTTAAAACATCACAAAAACTTATCGAATAAACAAAGTAAAGTTTGTTCACAATAACAATATGATGACGTTACGTTTTGCCAACTTAACATAAGTAAAGTAACTTTAATTTAGATTATGGTAACAGAACATTTACAATGTTATATTGGCTGTAATAAATTACTAAGTCATCCTATTCTTAACGTAAACAGACGGGGACTATTGCAGAAATAAACCAGAGTGTTCATCAAAATACTTGACCAGATGTTGTTGTCGTAGCGGTACGGATGTGTTAGAAATGAAGACGAGAAGTCGTATTAAAATAATTCTTTTTAATAAACGCTAAAAACTGGAATGTCAATACAATAAATTTATTTTGAATGTTCATACTAAAATTAATTTAAGTTGTGGTACGGAAAGTTTAAAACACAACGTCGCCAAACTGCACGAGGACGTCAAGTTCCTAGTAAACTTAGAAAATTAAAATTTTTGTTATGAAGAAATTCAAATATCCGCAAACTTGAAAAACAGAAAAAAGCATCTCTTAGGGCGATGACACACACAGCGGTTTGTGTCGACTCGGCTGTCGGCTCGACTGCCGCTTTAATGACGATACAGACAGCGGTTTTGTGTCAACTTGGCTGCGGACACGGCTGCCGCTTGCCCATTTTAAACCTTAAATTTTAATAAAAAATTTATTAGGTAGCTGCGTTAGAGAAAAGAAAACTTCGGATAAACTGACGTGTATCAGTGCTCATGCAAAACAATGTAAATACGCACCGCGTCAGTAATAAAACCGCGCGCGTTTCTTCCAATAGACGGCGTGTAGCAACGACTTTTCATGCGCCTGTCGGTAGTATCGGCGTGTGTTTTGCGTCGTTTTAAAATACCCGCGATGCGCCGACACGGCAGTCGAGCCGACAGCCGAGTCGACACAAACCGCTGTGTGTGTCATCGCAACTAAAATCAGCGAAAACCGATCATGGACTGACTTAAAACGGTAATAAGGACCGACTTTGTAGATGATAAAATTTTGTTCTACATTAAGGGTATTTACAATCGAAAAAAAAAAAGAAAGAGCAATGCAAGATAAAGAAATTGAACAAATAACACATGCAATACTAAACAAAAAACAATTTTTTCCGACTGAATGCAATTTAAATATGCATAATAAAGACTTGGCAATTATTTTTGAAAGGAAAAAGCTGTTACGCTAAATAACTGGCGCTTCCGACGTAATAATAGAAGCTAAATCCGCAACACCGCACTTTTCAGTGTAAATTGCAGTTGAGGACACAATCATATTAAAACAAACTTATTGCACATGATCAATTGCCCGCTGCTAGTAAAGATATTGACAAGGTCAACTTGGAAACTGTTTTTCAAGATGACTTCTTCTTGTGGCACAGCAAAGTTACTGCGCGCCCATTTAAAAAATTTGACATCAGCTGTTAAACAACCCTATTATTTAAGTCTTATTGAACTTTTATTTATGTATAAATCTTAATAAATTAAGCACTCGTTGAAGTTCAATAAAACCAGCAATTACAGTCAACTAATAAATAAATGTAATTGAACTCTACACCCATATTTCTAGAAGAATGACGAAAAATTATGGTTTTACCAAATGGTGGAACAATTTCATATGTCCGGGATCACTGACAATATTATGCGATATTACACAGCTGTTGCCGACATTGTAATCCTGGCGCAGATTGCTGAACCTCAATCCTCCTTCTACGAACAAGTACCACATTCTTAAGAATATACTTACGGTATGCTTTACGGATAGTAAGAAACGGCGCTTGCAAAAATTACTGATGGAAAAAAAGTTGGGCGACATAAAACCGCAACAACACCAAGTCATGCTCGACAACCTCGAGCAACTTTACGAGGTCTAGAACCACGTAACTTGCAGAAGTTACTAGAGAAGCCCCGGAACCACCACCTCCTTTAGAGTAAGAATCTGGGTTCACACGTTTGACAGCCACAGTAGAAGAATCGGCAAACAAGATTAACACTC
This sequence comes from Abscondita cerata, assembly GCA_030710515.1. Taxonomy (NCBI): domain Eukaryota; kingdom Metazoa; phylum Arthropoda; class Insecta; order Coleoptera; family Lampyridae; genus Abscondita; species Abscondita cerata. Next base: position 42,147 of record JALBCR010001108.1, on the reverse strand, counting down.
TTTAGGTGCAAAAATGGAATAGAGACCGACAGCGGCAGTGCAAACAATCGCATTCTTCTAGCCCATCAAAAAGTAACCACAGAACAAGCGATTAACAGTTAATCGACTAAATATGCCCATTCGATTTGCAGCTAATTGACACTAATTTCTGAGAGGTAACCCTAATAAACAAAAAAAAATAACAAAAATAAGTACATCCTCCGTTTTTATAAAGTAATCGTTCCACTCAATGTTGTCAAAATCGAAAGTCAAAAGTTAAGAGAAACGTCAAAAAGGCATTGTGAAAGTTACTATAATCTTGTAGGTGTTCAAGAAATTGAAATTTCATCGTCAATATGATTGGAAGAAACAGTAATCAGTATGGAGATTCACCATTTGGACAAAATTTTAATGTGCTTAATCAACAAACTCCTTTTTATACATATCCTCAAAATAATAATTTTTTGATGGGAGACGTCAAAAATCCGATCGAACCACTTAACAATCCCAACATGTCGAGAACATTTATTAAATACAATCCAGTTATTGAAAGAAACGGATTTTTTTCGGCTTTTACGGAGAGATTCAATTGCTTAGGTTGCATGGACGCGTACAAGAATATATCGTTAGAAGAATTACGATGGGAAGATTACCAATCTAATCGAAAACAAGTAGCGCCACCGTCTCCATTGTTAACAATAAGTAAACCATTACCCAGTTCTACAAAATATTTAGCTTCTTCTGTTCAAAAGTGTGCAAACAACTTAATAACTCATCAAAATACTCCGAGTTTTCTAACTAACGCTCCTCAATTGAGTATCAGTAAATTTACCACACAAGCTCTTGAACCTACTGTCTCGAAAAAAGAGTGTGAGAGTTTTTGTGGCTTACCGGCGACTATTAAATCAGATCCGTTGCCAGCAACCAGTTCCAACGAAATATTACAACCACCAACACATTTTCAAAACTTAAATCCGCTTACAACCCAGACTAACGTGGTGCAAAACGAAAGCAGTTTCACTTCAGTCACTACCGCGCCACGAGGTGAGGAATTTTCCGATTACGTTAAAAAAATATTTCAACCATTCCCACGCCGCGATTTTTTTGTCAAGTGTTTACAAAATCGCACTACTGATCCTAAAGCAATTAACGATATACTAAACGAAATCAAAACTGCTGATATTTGTAAAGTACGACAAAAAGTGGATCGCAATTATTTGCCGGTTTGTAGCGAGAGCACAAGAAAATTGTTATTTGAAGACGTTGTAGATTACGTTCCTAGAAATAATCTAAATATTTCCTTAGTGCTAAATAAGACGATGGATAAAAAATCCATTGAATTCGACTCAACTGCCAAATCAATTAAATTTTATGTTAAAAAGTAATATTATGAACATAGTGATTTCTGATTTAAAAAATTAAAATTTTTGAATTAAAATTAATAGACATTTAATTTATATGTATTTCAGATTTAGTCTTATATACAAATTGCAATGAAATAATGAGTTAATATTTAACTCTTGATGAAAACTAGAACTTTTATAAATAAATTGATTTGAAAAATTCAGTAAACAATTAAAATACTATGAGTACTTATTACAAAATTTATTACTAAATGAAAACTATTCAATCCTATTTAAATAACGTGCCCTACATTTTCTAAAACAAATTTAGTTAGATTTAAGGAATTGAAATGATATACATAATGGAAATTCAATTTAATTTTACTTCAGATTTAAAATTGTGTACAAAGTGTTAGCATCTTGGGAAATTATTTGAAATTGCAAAGCCACAGTTACGATAGATTTTTTTAATGGTAATCACTGTTCATCATTTTATTTCTTAAAAATAAAAACAAATTTCTTTTGTATTTAATTTAATTTTGAAACAAAAATGAAATGAACATGCATTGTGTACATTACTTTAATTCTTAAATGGAAAATAACGCTATTAAATTTATTACTATAATATAAATGGTTTTGATTTTGTGTGTACATTGTCTGTAGAAAATTAAACTTGATGGATTTGGAATTAATATAATACTAATTCAATTCTTTTTGTTTTAAGGAATTAAAATGATGTACATATTAGAAATTCAATTCATTTTTAATTCAGTCTTAAATTTATGTCCACAATTGAATTGCACAAAAATGAAAGATACTAAATTTAGCATTAACGCCTTAAAAAATTAGAACAGTGTATGTTAGAATTAAAACAAAATTTAAACTTCATTCAAATCTAACTAAATTTATTTCTAGAATATTAGGATTTTGTGTTTACATTTGTGTGAAGAAGGGTAAACTTTGTAGAATCGGGTGATAAATTTAATTTGGAATTAAAATATTAAAAATCATTTTAATTTTATCTTAATAATTGAAATTATAAATATAATGCTAATGCCATCTTTTAATATAAACAATTTAAATGATGTATGTACATAATGGAATTTGATTTATTTTTACTTCAAACCTATAAATAATGTAAAATTAAAATGAAATAATTATAATGTGCACAAAAATAAAAAATACTAGAGTTAACATTTAACTTTTGAAGAAAAACTAAAACGGTGTATGATAGAGTTACAATCAAATTAAACATTTAGTCATAATTTTGAAATTATTACATACTTTTGTAAGCTTTTTTCAAATTGATTTTATTCATGTTTTTATGGATTTTTTTATAAAAAAAATAGCGGATTGATGAAGTTAATTTTTTTAATGATAACCACACTAAATTATATTAATAATTTTAATTCTTAAAATAAGTAGAAACAAATTTAATTTGTATTGAATTTGATAAAAATGAAATGAATTTCTATTCTATACATCATTTTAATTCTCAACATAAAATGGACAACATTTAATTTATTACTAAGAATATAAGGAGTTTTGGTTTTGAGTGTAGAATTAAAATTACGTAACATTAGAAATTCTTTTTAATTTTATTTAAGATTTAAAATAATGGTAGATAATGGCGTTCTTTTTGATTTAAGGAATTAGAATTATGTACACAATAGAAATTTTAGTTCAGAATTAAAATTATGTACAAAATAAAATGTGTATAATAAGCACAAAAAAGATACTAAAATAGGATTTAAATTTAAACGAAAACTAAAACTGTGTCTGTTATAATTATCATATTATGTTTAATAATTTTGTTCAAATTTTTTAAATCATTAGTTACTTTTGTAAACTTTCTTAATTTGATTTTATTTTTGTATATTGTTTTTCTATGAATTTTATTTTATTTAAACGCAATCCTAGTTTTCAAGAACTTAAAAAGAAAACAAAACAATTATTTTTGTTAACGACAGTTTAATTCAATTCAATAAACCGCAACAATTCAAGGTAAGCAAAATAGTGCTAATCTTCAAGTTATACAAAGAAATTTCCCACAAGCGCAATCAAGGCTCTTCTCTAGTTATCCTTGTATGTATATAATCATATATAAGTAAAGAATTACTGCACCGGCCAAAAATTTATTTGGTGCCCGAAACGCGAACAAGTGCAGACATGGGAATTAAAATTTTAATTACATTAGTTTGTTTATTTATTGCAGTGCGTAGCAAAATCCGTAAGTAAATTACTATTCTATTTACATTTTTTTAATAAGAAATTGAAGAACAATAACGAATGCACTCGATGACACTAATGACAAGATTGGATGCAGTTGGATTAGTAAAAGTTGTACTTTTAATGAGTCGTTGCAAAATGATATTTGGTAACTGAATGCAAATTTTTCATTAATTTATTAAAATTGTGTCAAACATAATTTCGAAACTTGCTGCGCAATTAATTAAAAATAAAATTAGGTTTTGGTGGACATTGATTTTCTTGAGTACCTTTTATTTATTTTAATCAGTCTCTAATTTATTACCAACCCGAATTATTAAATTAACTGTAATTGTAATATTTAAGTAATCAAGCGGGTTAACAATAAATGGTTGTTTGTGTCCAAATTCTTTTATATTGGCGTGTATAACTTTGGAATAAATTATTGAAAGTCAAGGATAAACAGTAGCATCGAGTACAATTAAAACCAGTTTTTAAATTTTTTTTATTTAATTTCAATCTTTTGGTGCAATTACATTTTCTCAATTTTTCATTTTACCTTTAATTTATTTATAAATTTTACGCTTAGATAAAAATTACTTTCTTAATTAATTAATTAATAGTTAGATGAATTGTTTATAATCTGTAGAAAGTTAAATTTGCATACATTAGCAGTTAGCATAAAAATGTAAACAATTAAGAAAATGTTTCAGTAACGTTTATTGTATTATTACTCAAAAAAAACAAATTAAAATAATTGTTTCTTATTGTTTTCTAGCGTAACAGTTACATTACACGATTAAAAACAAAACCTTGTAATAGTTTGTAATTGCAAAATGCCGCAATCAAATTCATTAATTTTTTTTTCTTTTAGCCGAATATATTAATGTGTGCCCCCAAACCCACAAAAATTTATCAGCATGTATAACAGAATCAATAGAAGCTTTAGTACCTCGCTTAAAAGTTGGAATACCCGAACTGGAAGTACCCGCACTGGAACCATTACATTTTGATACCCTTACAATTGGTACCGCATCTGCAATATCGACAAACCTTACGGACGTTCTCGCCTGGGGTGTTTCCGATTTTAAATTAATAAAATTATTGTAAGTAAAACAAGGTTTAGCTTCGAGTTTTTTTTTAGTTTTTTGATTATTATTTAAATCTATTGAATTTTTTATTATCAGCACCAAAATTATATTATTATTTTATTTCCAAAATTTCTTTTAGACCAACTCTTACGAAAAACACCCGCAAATTCAAATTTGAAGTTATAATCCCCAGACTTCACATTAAAGGTAATTACGCCATAAATACAAGACTATCGATAATTGAATTGAAAGGCACTGGTACTTTTAACGCAAACATAAGTAAGTAAAACCCAGTTTAATTGTTAAGTTTTAACCAAAACGGTTTTTAGCCAACTGCCATTTTGAGTGCATTTTGAAAGGAAAAAAAGTTGCAATCGTCGACGAAAATCACATAGAATTTGAAAAAGTGATATGCAACGCGATATTCGGAAAATCTTCCATATATTTTGATAATCTTTTTAATGGTGATCCGGTTATTGGAAAGGGAGTGAATGATGCCATTGAAGATAATTCGGATATTGTGTTTGAAGAAGCGAAACCAAACATTATAGCGGCAGTTGCGACGAAACTCACTGAAGTAGCGAATAAAATTACGAGGTCGTTTAAATTTGAAGAACTGTTTCCATAAGAATTGTGTGTATCTACTGGTTAATTTAAATAGAACAAGGTATTGTGTATTTTTTGTTAAAATTTGTTTAAAACAATACATATGGTTAAATTAAAATTTTTGAATAGGTTATTAATTAGAACAAGTTGTTGCGACATCTAGTGCCGCTCGTGCTAACGACGCACATCCAAAAAGTAATCTGTAGAATTTGTCGATAGGAATGTAAGCAAAAGACGAAGATTGTTCATCCAAACACTTAATTCAGAAAATTAAATAAAGGTCACATCTAAATTAAAGTTGCATAATTTTTAAGTTGTAGAATACATGTTTTTGGGAACTCTTAAGTCTGTTTCGTATCTATCAAACATTCTTCAAATTATGGGTTAGATTTGTTTCCGTCAAATAAGTTTAATAGTGTGAAGCACTATCATTTGTTTTTGACAAACATTGACAAAAGCAATGACGAAATAAAACCAAACTCTCACCAAATTAATTTGACAAATGAGAAACACAGCTATTATCAAACTTATTTGATCAAATCAATTTGACCAAAGCAAGAATTTGCCGTTTGATTTAAACAATGATATATTGATATTATCTTCAACAGTAAGAAAGTTATTGAAACATTACTTAAGATAAAATGAATACTGTTTATTCAAAAAGAACAGTTATCCGTGACTCAGGGCAAACTTATGCAAGAGCTGTTACAGCTCACTTTCTCACCCAGCAAGCAATGGAGACGTAATTTTTTTTAAACAGTGACAAAAAGGAAGTTCAAAAAGACGCAGCTCAAATCTTTATAGTTGTCCTCAACAATAAAATATCGATAAAAACCACGCAAACCTTGAATTGAGTTCTCGACTATGACAACCAACGTATAGGTTCAATATTTTAATTTGGTGTCTATTATTAGGCGTTTTGTTTTAGTAATTAGCAGCTTTGCTTGTACTGTGACAAAATGGCTTACTTTTACTTGAAACAAATGCTTGAATTGCTCAACATCTTAGAAGATAGAGAATATTTTCGTTTTGCTAATCAAAGCAAGTAGAGTTTGGTCAGACATAATCATAGAGCAGGTACTGATGAGCGCTATAAAAACATCTTGAGGTTTGTCTCATAGCCGTGGTATTTTTGATAGTGTTATTGTAAAATGAATTCAAGGTTTACATGCAAGAAGCGAGGTTTCTTCATCCATTGAATCATTTTGCAATATAAGCGCAACAACAACTGACCAACATGTTAAACTAAGAAAGTCGCATTAAAAATGAATATGCGATGGTTGTCTTCGATGATTAAGATGAATCTCCGGATTACTAGAATAAATAAAACAAGACTAATTTTCAAACTATCTTCGCGTGTTAAAAAATGTAGCATCGCGGTTGAGCAAATTAATAGAGATGCTAACACCTTAATAGCTGATACCGCAATACTATGCAAAAAAATAACTGTTGTTTGATTAGACACTGACTATCCGTCTAGCTACCCAACTAGCTATCTATCTAGCTATCTATCCAACCATCCATCTAGCAATTCATCTAGCTATCCATCTAGCTATCTATCTAACTATCCATTTACCTATCTATCTAGCTATTCATCTAGCTATTTATCTAGCTACTCATCTAGCCAACCATCTAGTTACCCATCTAGCCACCCATCTAGCTACCCATCACGAAATTCATCTAACTATCAATTTAGCTATCCATTTTGCTATGGTAGTAAGAGAAAAAAGTGGATCAAATCATTTTGATTTGATTTGATCAATTTAGCTATCCATTTAGCTGTGGTAGTGAAAGAAAAAAGTGAAGAACCATTCAAGACCAAGGCAAACCACGCTCAATCAATAAGTGTTGCAAAAGACACTGAAAATGGTTTCATAGAAAACCAAAGTCGTGCTTTTGGTCAGCGGAAAAAAAGTGTCGGAGCTAACGATAGAGGTACAAACAGCACGAGTGTGCACGATAGAGGCCCTCAAATAGTTGTAATGACCTTCCGCCGCAACCAGAAGATGACCAAACATTTGAAGAAAGTAACTCGGAAGACGGAAAAACTGGCATCGGCACTGGGGAGGATTATGCCAAACATGAGAAGAACACGAGCCACCAAAAGAAGACTTCTCAGTGCTGTAATATACCCCATTATTCTGTGAGCAGCACCAATGTGGGGAAAAGTGCTTGAAATAGGCAAGTATATAAAAATGTTGGAAGGAGTTTAACGACACCTTGCGATCCGGATATGCAGGGCATACAAAATCGTTTTGACAAAGGCAGTACTGGTGTTGGCTTTTGCTCTTTCCATTGACCTGATGGTGAAGGAGAGAATTTTGATCCAGAACCAAATGCGCGACAACCGAACAAATGCACGAACACAAATCTGACACAAGCTCTCTCCTCCCACGGAATCTTTGCGAAATACCTGTCAAGGTTTTACCTACTCAATAGCGACAATTGCTGATACTGTGATGAGATTGAGAACGCTGAGCACACGGTGTTTTGCTGTGAACGATGGGAGTCCGTGCGGACAACGGCAGAAGAGCAGATTGGCGTTTACAGTTTACAAACTTGTGGGTATACTTGAGTTGTGTTCGTACAGTTTCTTGTCCATGATGTTGAGTGCTTTAGGTGTTTGTTTACACAGTAAGTTTTGCGACGCCTAGTGTCGACTCGTGTTAACGATCACTTACGTAAATGAATTCGCATTAAGCAACTGTCGACTAAGTTGCTTAATGTGTTTGTTTACGTTTGTACATATATGTGCATATACAGCGAGTATAGTGCCTGTTTCACAAGTGTTATAGTTATAGTTAGGAAGAAAAAAAATACAAAGGCTACCATCCTGAAGTTATGCAGAAAGCGGTTCAGGAGGAATAGTTTGCTACAGAAAGACCACTTGCTTCGGTTAGCCCCTATTGGAACCGACTAGGCCCCTAAAAAAAAAAAAGTTATCCATTTAGCTATCCATCTAGGTACCAATCTAGCTACCCCTCTGCACCTCAACAAGCATAAATAAAAATGTTATCGCCTGCAACAAGTAAACAGCCACCAAAGCAACCGATACTGCACGAATTCAGACAAAACTGAAAAACCTATGTCCACATCATTTGTTTTTTCTATTCTGTAACTAGGTCTAAAACTATCTCACCTTCCTAAAACATGGAAATAATCTAATAAAATTTTTCAACTCTTTTCCAATCCTAAATTGGCTCCAGGTAAAGTAGTCTTCGCTGGAAAAAAAATCTTGCTTGTTTTGCATGGAGCCAAAAATGGAACTGACTCATTGCAGTTGCAATTAATTTACTCGTACATTTTTGTAACGACTACTCAGTGTTTGGTAAAGAATCTAGGTATTTCTCCTGTATCTCCAAGGCAAGACTCTCTACGTGTTTATCTGCAGATACAACAGTGGTTCAACAAAGTACCTACTCTAATATTGTTTACTCATTGTTCAAAAGTTATATTCTTTAAGTAGGACTGTAAGGAAACTAATGGTCCGATAAACATTCCGACTCCCAAAAATATCTTTTGGAGGTGTAGTGAAACAACTTTAATAAAATGTTTTTTTCTAAAGTATGCATGCATGTCTTGTGAAATGACAAAACCATTTTATCTCAAAAATAAAACATAAAAATAATGTACTGTGATAAGGAATAACTTGGTTTTCAGATAAGTATCATTATAATTTTGCACACAAGCATATTAAATTAATAACACACTATTATTCTAGTGTGGAATAATTGCAGTTACTTAAGAGTCCACGTTAGTGTTAATTGATTCGAAAAAAAAACTCATTGCTTGAGGTAATTATCTATGGTATTTATTGGGTAAGTGGTATATTAATGGTATACAACGCTCACGGTTGTATACTGGTACTTCTTGTGTTGAATTTTTTGTGTTAGAATCTTTTTAGGGAAGTCTTTAGAACGTTTTGTTTAATCCATTTGTTCCTACCAATCCGCCTGAAGCGGATTTCGTTTTTCCGACGAAGAACAACAGTGACTCCATGCACCCTTCTTTTACCTCTGACTTTATATCTATGTTTCTTAAGTTTTACTTTAGTCCACTGTTTAGGGTTTCCAAAGAAAAAATATTGTTACAAAGAGAGAAGATATCAAGAGCAAATGTAACTGCCACAATAAGTTAAGGTTTTTCAACTAAATTTTACTTGCCAGTATTATCTGGAACCTCCTTTCACGATCTTTGAATTTATCGGCTAATTCTGCCATCGCCTAGAAACCTTCAAAATCGTCAGAACCATAATTTTCAACAAGCGACAAGTGTAGGATCGACGCTGAGTTTAGTTAAGAAAAGCTTACGAATGGTTGATTGAGCTAATTAGAGATAAACGGTTGACACCTTTTGTTCTATTCGGGTGTCTTTGACCAATTAATGTATATTCTTTATTTTTCTACGTAATGGCGTAGTACGGACCTGTTAATTTTGGTCATGTATGTGGTCGGCATTGTGTTTTATGGTTTTCTGTCTTTCCAGTCTGTAAAAAGATCATAAAATGCAATTCATGACGATGTAGATGATGTAACGATTTACATTGAAGGTAGAGTATGAGCTTAATTAAGTACTGCCTGGTATTTTCAAAATCCATATTTTTGATCAGACTGCACACAACCTTAAATTTACAGTTCTTACTGTAGTAGTCGATCTTTCCAATCGGAATACTAACTGTCTATCACTTACTTTATAGTTTTAAAGTAATTTGTTGATTATGATTCCGCTTTCCATGCCACGCGCAGCAGACGTGTATTCTGTAATCGCTTTAGTAATGATTTCACACACCCTATCTTCTGCTGGTCCAGACGTTACTTGATGAAAAAAACTGGTTTTACCCTTGTTTAGCAAGATTTTTTTTAAGAAAAGCCAAACCCTTTACAGCATGTCTCCAAAGCAATAGAATCTTTTGAAACAATCTACGAGTTTTTGGATCAACTTGCTTGACTACCAACTTAAATCTACATGAGTTTAATAGTAAGGTTACTCCCATCAATCTCTTGTTTTTATTTGCTACTGCTTGTGTTTTTTTATCTTCCGTTTGAAAATTATTTAGAATTGTAGAATTTCTTCTCGACTCCAGCCTTCATGAAGGATTCAGAACAATTCTCCGTTTTGTTGAATTTTGTGAGATCTCTACCTAAGTGGACGCAGTTGTTTTATTTAGTGACAGCAGCTTTTGCTAATTTTGTGTGTCTCAACACAGAGTCTCTCTAATAAAGTATTCAACTGCGTTTTCTCTAAACTTATAACAAAACGTAATTTTTTTACAATCAACCATTTAATCATTTTCCACTTTAATTTGAATACCATTTTAGTTTTTCCAAAAATCAGTGTCAAAGTCCAAGATCAAAATCAAGGTAAGTTTTCCTTCAAAAATTGTTTATAATTTAAAATAGTCTTATAGGCCATTAAACGTAAACAACTCAATAGACTGAGATTTCTGACGTTTAACTCCTTATCAAATCAAATAAAACTTTATTTGCCATTCGTTAAATTAACAAATGTTTTGGTTCAAACTAAAAAATGTATAGACAAACTATTAATTCATTTTTATTATTTTTTTTCTTATATTTTCTAACCATCTTCTTGTTTTTACCACCTCCTTTGTCTATTCTACCCTTTTCAGTAGTGTTCTCTGCCTTCTTTCTTCCTTTCTTAGCTCTCCGTTTTGTTCCGTTAGATGTTTTATATTTTGCCACTCTTCCCTGCACATTCTGTATCATCTTTCTCAGTCCTCCAATATTTGTTCTCGTTATCCACATTTTCTATTCTAAATCTTGCTATCGGCTTCTTTTTCCCTATACTTTTCTTTTTTGTTAAGTATGTACATACCTTGGAACTCCATCTATTATTAAATTGTAATATCTGTTGTTATATCTTCTTTTCTTTATCGCCCGTATCTCCTGCCTCTGGCTATCATTATCTCTTAATAATATCTCTTCTTTCATCTGTCTTTCTTTTGTTTTAACTTTTTATTTCCTCCTTGCATACACTCCCCTTTCATAATATGCCTTTCTGCCCTCTTTCTCGTTTTTATTTTTGTTTCTCTACACCTTCCCAACATTCATATACCAGTTTGTTACCCTTTCTACCCTCTATCCTTTCTTCAAATTTCAACGCTCTTCTTCCTCCTGTATCTTTATCTTCTCCAGCTTTAACTCATTTTTAATTATATACCCTGGTGCTTTCCTATTTAATCCTGCATCCATCTTCAGTATTTTTCTTGAATTTTCTCCAATTCCTACCGTTCCTTTCAACCCCAGATCTCCCCTTCTTACATTATCTTGCTTTTTACCAATTTTTAAACGATCACTTTTTTTTCCACATGTCTTTTCCAAATATCCTTTCTCCAATTCTCCATGCTTTTCTAAATGATTTTATTTACTTTTGTTTTTCCTCTTATTTGGTTTGGATCCGTGTTGTCATACCTGAGGTTATATTCCATGTACCTAAACCTATTTACCTTTTCTATCTCCTCCTCTCCCCACTACCATTTTACTTTCTTTTCTTCAGCTTTTTTTTCTTGAGTTTCATAATTTTTATTTTTTTACATTAATCTGTTTTTCTTCTTTCGTCTAGATATTTTTCTTGTTGTTCTTAATATCTTCCTCATATCTTCTTCTTTCTTTGTTAGAATCACAACCCTGTCTGCATAATCCAACAATAGTACGACTTTTTTTCTATCGTTATTCCTCCCATCTGGTATTTTTGGATCCCTTATGTATATTGAGAAAAGTGTTGGGCTTAACAGACACTTAACCCCATCCTTCTCCAAAATTCAGTTCCTAATTTCCCACTTCCGTTTATCTTACATTTTGTTTCTTTGTATACCTCCTCGTTTGGTTCAATTATATCTTTCCTATATCTTGCATTTTCTCATTGTTACCTACAGTATTTTCGTTTTCTAGCTCTTTTCTAACCTTACTTTAACATTTCCCTGTATATTTTATATTCCACGTTCATCACGCTGACACCCCTATATTGTTTTGTTTTCTTTATATATTGGGCATATATTGGAGGGAAAATTTCCTACTTTTCAATTTCTTTCGAAAACTCTTTTTATCCTTTCCCTCATATTTTTTCCTAAATTTTTACATTGTTTTCCTTGTATCCCAATCTGTGCTTTCTGTTTTTCTTATTTCACTTTTCCTTTTACCTCATCCATGTCTTTGTTAGTTATCCCCCCGTCTCGTATGTTTCATTTTTTTCTCTCTTCTACATCCTCTCTTAGTCTCTCGTATTTAACTTTCAACATTTTTTTGCAGTGCTCTCCTCATTTTTGTTGTCCATTTTGGATTCTCTCCTTTTTCCTCTTCTTCTTTTACCCTTATTCCTGCCTTTTCTTTTCCTATTTTTCTTCCCTTCTTCAAATATAATTTCCCATATAAACTCCTCCGGCATCTTTTCCTGCTGTGGTGTTGAACGTCAATAATTTGTTTTAATAATCATCATTATTGATGATAACTAAAAATCATTGACGCAAAAGCTAAAGCCTTGATAAAACCTTCACAATAAAGGACAAAATGTTTATGTCAAAGATTGCAAAAAAAACTATACCATCTCCAAAAGGGTCTACATGATTCCTTGTTTAGTTTTTGTCAAAGAATATTAGTTAGTGTATGTAGATAGATAACAGTGTACATGCATAATTTTATGTATTTGCACGCTTGGTGTCACATTCAACTTCAAAAAAAAAACGTCAAAAAGTGTGACCTTGACAAAACAAACTTCCGATAACAGTTAAGCTCTTTATCAAGCTCCAGAAATTGTAGGTCGTCTTTTGGAACCGTTACTACCTTATGCTGTTGTAATTGGAAGGACGAATCTCTCAACCTTTACTTGTACTCGAGAAAGTGATATGCGAAAATAAACCTTTGATGTTAAGAGGTGCCGAGTAGAGTTCTGTCACGCAAGATAGCGGGCACCAGCGACTTTGGGGTGTCTCGCCTTAACACCGGAAAGGGCTTTCCTTCAATACTGTGCCGCCGACCACTATTGATGTCGAACGAGCGTTCAATAAACAATACACGTATGTGATCCTAGTTAAGTCACTTATATCCAGGTTTAATTATTTAATTATGTTTAATGTCGAAGAACTTTGTGTATTACTATCAAAGTAACCTTGACTACTTTGATGAAGTACGTGTTAAGTCAAGGTGGCGCTTATAATTAATTTACTCATTGTTACATTTAAATCCACACGCTCTATGTGCGTAGCTAGCGGAATAAGTTTGACGCTCAAGGAGGATAAGAACCCATCTCACTCAACAACAGGTTATCGAGTTTTGTCTATTACCTGTTTGATGTGTCGCTAATTAATTTATAATTATATATGTGAATATCACCGAGAGAGCACGATATTCTGTATTGCTACTGATATATTTTTTTTGTATGACGTATTGTGTGTGTAACCGATTAAACTATTTAGTTGCCTATTAACCAAAGTTACTGTAACAGGTCGTCAACATTATTTAAACATTGAGTCAACTTTGCTCTAATTAACTTTTGTTCAATTACAAATGCAACAACAACGAACTATTTGATACCGCATTTTTTATACGTATATAAAAATTGTGAATCAAAAATTATTGTTTTTATACAAGGTACGTATCATAAAATATTACAAAATTAATCATACATAGATTTATTCAATTGTTTACATCAAATGTCTTTATAATACATAGTTACTATAAACCTTATAATTTTCTATTTCCGTCATAATGTTTGGAGCAAAACATTACAGACAAAAATTCGTCTTTAATTGCACGTTACAACAAAAACATTTATTAATCTCGTATAAAAAAATGCTTATAAAAGCTTTCAACGACGCCAATAAATTTCGCATTTTACAAACCATGCTTAATTTGATACGAATTTCACTGATTATTACGTTGCTGGCATCGTCGAAGTGCACAATCCGTAAGTACTTACATCAAATTTTTTAAATTTTCCTTGACATCGTTTAATTGTAAATGCAAAACCATGAACTTATTTGCAATGTTTATTATAACCAGAAGTATGTATATTGTATCATATATAAAAATAAACAGTAATTAACTTTTCAACAATTTGTGCATTTGTATACTGCCACTGAATATTATTTTACGAGTAGGAAATGCAATTAGTTATTGTTTTCGTATTATAAATAATTATTTTTTTTTATTTTATATTTAGACAATATGGAAAGGGAATTCATTTCCGTACTCTTTTCGGGTCCTTAACCTTAATGTTACAACTGTCAATCTTTGATGCCTTATTGTGACACTTGTTTTTTTGTTCGTTGAAGTGACACTGTGAGAAAAACTAGCAAATTAGTTGTTTAAATAAGGTTTCTATACACGAGTTGCGAAGGAGCGTATCAAAACTCTTCACACACATGAGCCATACAATATTTAATCTGCGTCAGAACTAAGATTTAAATTATATTAAAACAGAGAATGTATGCGGTTCACTTTTTTTATTTTGAATTTTATGTGTTACTTGGTTGCCACGCATCGTTGCCTTTTAACTATAATAATTCTATTTAGAGTACATTAAACTATTCTACACATTTTTATTTTCTTACGCGCTATTTATTTAAAGAATTTACCACATTTAAGTTACCAATGTGTAATATAAAAAAATTCCTCAAATCGGATTAGTATTTCCGCGCATACATATTATAGTTTAAACAGTAACTAGACACATTTTTTAGCTGACTACATCAATGTATGTCCTAGAAGTCATCCCGACTTATCCGGCTGTATTATAAACTCAATTAAAGCACTAACTCCACGATTAAAAACCGGCATACCGGAGTTAGACATACCGTCACTAGAACCTCTACAAATTGACGGAATCAGTTTTCACACCGGATCAGGAACAGCTAACATAGCTACAAACATAACTAACATAACAATATGGGGAGCTTCTAACTTTAACATCGTAAAACTATCGTAATTAACGTAAGCATCACTCAACTACTAATCTATAACCAGATGTTTTAGAGTTCATCCAAACGAAAATGGTCAAACATTTGAGTTCGAAGTAAAATACCACATTTATTCGCTCAAGGATATTATGAAATGAATACCAAAATTTTATTTCTCGATTTAAAAGGAAAGGGGCCTTTTAATGCAAATGTATGTAAGTAAATAAAATATAGTTTGTTTATGTTAAAAAAAAGGATGACGTCAAACTTAGTAACTCATTATAGCCAATGTAACATTGAAAACTTTGTGTCACCTTAATGTAAATTAAATTTACTTTAATTGAGTTGGCAAAACTTTATGATGTTGCAATATACTTTACCGAACTTCGAATCAGTTGTTATGCAAACATGACAACCTTGTAAAAAAACTGCTACATGACGTCATCTCATTGCTATCGTAAACGAACTTTAATAATATAATTATTACAATTAAATTTACGTTATTATAGCCGATTATCACTTCAACTGCATCTTAAAAGGACTCGTTCAAATTATAGAAGGCGCTAATTATTTACAGTTCGAACCTTTGAAATGTAAGGTTAGAACTGGTCAGAAAAAATTTAATTTGGAGAATTTATTGGAAGTTAATCCCATCATAGCGCAAGCTACAAACGGCATTATTGACGACAATACAGAAGCTTTATTTAGGGAAATTAGACCTGGTTTAAAAAAATCTGTGGAAAACAAAATTATTACTATGGCCAATAAAATTACGTTGGCTTTTCAGTATGAAGAACTTTTCCGTAATAAATTTATTCCTAATTATTATCAAAAAATAAATTAAGCAAACGTCAAAGTATTAATAAATAAAACATCATGCGTTATTTTAGAACATGAATTTTTGCTGTTTGACAGCTGGGCGTTGGCTTGTCACTTTAAGCTCAAGTGGCCCCTGGCTTACAGAAATGCTAAATATACAGTATCAACATCAATTCTCAAAAATTACTGAAACAAGCACAGCTTTGTTCTTTTTAACTAAAACATCCACAAGTAATGTTATAGCTTTGTATTTATTTAATAAATTTGATGTTTGTACTTAAACAATTTATTCTATTATAGTAACTGTTAACGGTATGGTCGTCCACTTCTGAGATAGGAGTCTCCATATTTTTTGTATAATGAGATTTACCGAGATAAGGTGCAAAACAAATGAACAAATTCTTACCTTAAATTTGGTCGGTACTCATCTCTAAATTATTGGAAAAGACTTTAATGCAAAACAGGAGAAAAAGAAAGATGACAATAAACGGAGAGGAAAGAAAGAAGAGATCAATGGATAAATAATAAACAGGCAAGGTAGAAAACTGTTGGAATTAAGTGCGGAAAGAAAGGGAATATGGAAGTAGGTGGAAAATGGAAATATACGTTTTTAAATAAAAAGGAGGATTGGTGGTTGATTATGTGACTGTAAACGAAAGAAGGAAGAAAGACGCAGAAAATTTGCAGATAGAATATAATGAAGAATTAAACCATCTGCAACGGATGTGGGCATAATAAGAGATGAAAGGTATGACGAAGAAAAGAAAAAAGAATAAAAAGAAAGGAAAGTGTGACTTGAAGAAAATACGGAAAGATATAAAGACAAATTAGAGGAGGAACAAAAACAACAGAAGAGGTGGAAGAGGAACGAATAGTAGAAAAATTGAGGGGACAGTAGAAATAGAAAAAGTCGAAAAAAGGAATAAAGAGATGGAAGTAAGAGCAAAATAGTGGAATGGAGAGTATGAGAGAACAAAAAAATAAAAAGAAAGAATGAAATGGAAGAAAGAAAGAGAAGATATTGAAGTATACAAAAGCAAGGTCAAACTTTAACGAAGAATGTGAAAGAAGGAAAGTGGAATATCGCAGACTGATTGAAAAAGGGTTAGAAGAAGTAAGGAATGAAGGGCAAACATGGGCATTTCTGAATAAAAGAAGAAGAAAACAATTAAGTGAGATTAGAATATATTAAAGGGAATGGGAGAAGCACTGTAAGAACCTGGTGAAAGAAAACGACGAAGAACCAATAAAGTGAGAAGTCAGAAAGAAAAGAGCAAAATTAAAAATAGTAAGAACATTAAAGCTATAAAATGCAAATCAGGAGACACGGATGTGACAATGTAAAAATACCAAAAAGAAGGTAGGGGGAGAATCAGCAAAGTTTAAGAAAAAAGAAAAGACGCCATAATATGGCTAATATGTAACGGTGGGGATAAGAGAGAAGTAAAGAATTTGGAAGAATAAAATTATTAAACGCGTGAAATAAAATGTATTCTAAAATATTAAGAGTAAGATTAGAGAAAGAATTAAAGAAAAGAAGATATTACAAATATAGCAAATGAAATTTCGGAAAGGAGAAGAACGATTTTAAAACACATAATTGACTAAGGAACAAAAAAGGAAAAGATGTATGAGATATTGGTAGACATTAGAGTAGCATTTGCTAGACTAGAAAGAACGATGTTATGGAAAATAATAAAAAAATAGAATAAATAAAAACATAATAGGAGCAATAGAGAATATGTACAAAGAAACAGGTTAGGTTAAGAATTTTGGACGAGAAAGAGGTTGAATAGTAGGAGGAAAGGATGAAAGAGGTAATAAGAGTTGTAAAAAGTATTTAGAAAAGAAAAGTTAGAGGCAAAGATAAAAAAAACAAAATTATAAACTTTAAAAAAAAGAAAGAGGGAAAAAAAGAAATGGTGGTGGGTTGAAAATATTTGGGAAAGACATTGGTACGAGAAATTGAACACTTGTGAAAAGCTCGTAAATGTACGGGTCAGAGATATGGGGGTGAAAGGAATGAGAGGAATCGGAGAGAATACAGCAAAATTAGTAGAGGTAGATTTAGGGTTAGATAAGGAAACTCTAGGATACCTATAAGAAGAAGAATTAAAACTTGAAAAAATAAAAATTTAAACAGGAAGAAAGGCTATGAATGTTGGAAAGAGATAAATGGTCAAAAAGCAAAATACTGCGAAGAAGATAGATAAACATATTATCAAATAGGGGAATTTGCAAAGAAGGAAATGAAAAGGCTAAGAAGTAAGGAAAGAAAAACGGAAGAAGAGATAGTAATAAGACACATATATAAGTAGATGCTGCAGAAAAAAACTATAACTATCACGACAATTAGAACGATTATTTAGTGAACGGAATTCCAAAGTATTTAACAGAAGAGAAAACATGAATGAAAAGAAAATGATAACCTAAATAAGTATTGGAGGACGGATGAAGAAAGAATGTGCAAAATGTGTGGAAAAACTAGGAAAGAATAAAATTATTGTTAGAGAGTGTAGTAAAGTAAGAATGAAAGAAAGAGGAAGGAAGGCATTAATGAGGATATGGGGAAGGAACAGAATGGATAGGAGAACTGGTAGAAAGAAAAAGATGACTAGAAAAAGAAAAGTGTTAAAGATAGAATAAGTTATATAAACAAAAGAAATGAATGAGAATGGGAGTGAAATGTTAATTGAATTTAATTTATTAATTCTCTAAAATTAAAGTTGTAGACAATTTCACTGTTCTGATTGTCTAACGGGAAGCAGTTCGGAGAAATAAAGAGAATATACTCAAACTCAAAACTTCTTTATTTAACACGAAACAAGTTGAAGCAGCATTTATTAAAGTAAAGCACCAACCATGCAACCCAAAAGCAATCAGCGGATTTGAGAGTTATAAGGGTGAGGGTTTTGGTAATGTAAGCAGAACGGCAATCTGTTAAGAGATGCGTTAGGTAGTGGAAGCGACCGAGTCGACATACGAAAATGCGGTATATCGACCCGGGCAACGGCTTCAATGGTGTATTCACAACACACGGATTAGAAAAATGAAGAGGAATGGCCAAGCTGACACACAAAAATGCGCTATGCCAACTTGGACAACTATTTGAATGGTGTACTTAAAGTGCGAAAATGCGTCACCCCAAATACAACACTCGGATAGGAAAGAAAAGTTAAGGGAACATAAAGCGGTATCTCTGCAACATGCAGGTCGGGGAGAGTATAGCCAAATCGGCATCTTTAACGATTAAATTAGAAAAAGCGAACTTACTCAGTATTAACGGCAGGACCAGGCGGAACAGGTATCCGGAACGAACTGTCTGTTTAACAAAAGAGCTCACGCTTATATAAGGCATAACTTAGTGGGGCAACTAGCTTACGGGAGGGGACTGCGTGCGCACGAGAACTTAAGCGGGGCGCTATCAGATTTTGTGCAACGCTATCTTTCGCTGTGGGTTTACAATTAATAATAAACCAAATTAATAAACAGGTAAAACATAACGAAATCGGCCTTATCCTAACAATTAATTATTCTAATTAATTTAGTGACGGTGCGATACTTAAAATAAAAACGCAATATTTGTGCAAGAGCTTTTTTGTTCAGAAAACATCCAAAATTAAAAAAGGTCATATTTATTGACGTACTTTTTCTGGTACTTTGAGAGAAATTTTTTTATATTTTGAGATTACAATTGCTCCACCTATGGGCCATTCTTCATACTTGAAAATAATTTCGATCAATGTCTTTCAACCATTTTTATCAACAACTTTATTTTCAAAGTTCTAGTTTCTGTTGATATGTAATTGGTTACCTCTTGAGGTACTGTGAAGTTAAGCCCTTTAACTGCAGCAAACTTTGATCAACATCCCCCATTTCTGGGTGATTTTCAAATGAAATTACATACGAGGATATATTGAAAAATTCTTAGCCTAAACTAAACAAAATTTCAATGTCAAAATATTTTATTACTCAACATATTCTCCTCTTAATTGGATACATTTATTACAGCGAACCTGCAACGTCTCTAGACCTTTAAAAAAATGTTTCTTCTTGCTCTGCAAATCAGACCTCCACAGCTTCTATTACCTCCTTGTTGGAAGAAAATGTACGACCTTTTAAACTTTTTTTCAGTTGAGGAAAGAGGTGATAGTCGGACGGAGCCAAATCGGGTAAATAAGGGGGTGTTCTAGTAATTCAAACCCTAAGTCACAAATTTTTGCATGGAAACATGAGATTTGTGTTGTCCTGGAAAAACAAACACCTTTGGATAGCTTTCCGCGTCTTTTCTCTTTAATATTTTCCCGTAGAGTGGTCAGTAATGTCGAATAGTAATCTCCAGTTATTGTTCTACCCTTATCCAAAAAATCAATCATGATTACTCCATGGCAATCCCAAAAAACTGAAGCAAGAACTTTTCCAGCAGATTTTGGACACGAAACTTCTTAGGTCTTGGAGAACCAGAGTGTCGCCATTCCATCGATTGTTGCTTTGTTTCTGGATCGTAGAAATGTACCCAAGTCTCATCCATAGTAACAATTCGGTTTAAGAAGTCTACATCGTTTTCAAATCGAGCACAGATCGAACGCGATGCTTCTACCCTTGCACGCTTTTGGTCAACATTCAAACATTTGGGGATCCATTTTGCAGCAATTTTTCTCATGTCCAAATTGACGTGAACCATATGATGAACGCGTTCGTATGAAATATTCAGTGCTTCAGATATCCGTTTTAGCCCAATTCGACGGTCTGATAAAATCATGTCATGAACTGCATCGATATTTTCGGGGACTGACACAGAAACTGGCCTTCCCGATCGGTCATCATCTTCAATGGAAAATTTACCTCTTTTGAAGCTTGCATTCCAATTTTGACGGTCGCATACGAAGGACATTGATCACCAAGGGTATTAAGCATATCTTCGTAAATTTACTTACCTCTTAACCCTTTTAAATACAGGTACTTGATGATGGCTCGATACTCCAATTTTTCGATTTTCACAATTTCGGTGGACATCTTTCTTCATTTAATTTATTGCGTGACTCTGGTTTACTTTTTGACGTCAAACTTTACACTGACACTTCTAATAAGTTATTGTTCGTTGCTATGGTAACGCAATATTTTGTTTATGCAAGGAACTGGTCTAGGCTTACTAGATATCAATACATCCTCGTAGTCATCAAATCGTCATTACACTATACAGGTTTATACTAATTTTCTGGGGCACATTACACTTTCACAGCAATACAATAATAGAAAATAAAATGTACCATACAAGTAAATAAATAAATGAAATGAATGTTGCTGTCACTTGTTTTTGTTATGCTGCCCAAAAGATAATTTTAAAGATTATAAGACGAGTAAGCAATGCCAGCGAGCTAACTATCGCACTCGTTAAATAAAGAAGCACTTGGTACATAAATAACCAGAATGCATTAAGTCGGTAAAGTGTTTTTATAGAACAAGATTGAGATAAATCAAGGTGGCTGCTTCTATTGTAAGTACAGAAATACGTTGGTACTATTAAATTTAAATGGTACTCGACTAACATAACAAATTTTCACTTTCCAAAGATTTTTTTCTTATTAAAAAACTGAATATATTTTTCATCCTTTTTTACAAAATTTATTCGTTGTTTTATATTTTTGAATGTATGGTTTTGATAAAGAATCATCATCTAAAATAAAATCTAAAAATTTTTCATAAGTGCTCATAATGAAGCAAGACATAACAGGTCACCACTTTCCACTGAGATAACCGTAAATTTTAAATTTAAGACAGGAAAACCAAATGTTAACAAGAGTACTAGTTTTGACTAGCAAAAACTAATTAAAAATATATTGGTTAGATTGGTAGCCATGATTGATTTTTGTGCGCTTTGATTGGTTCTGACTGTTCTCTTATGTGCTTATGATTTTTTTTCAAAACTGTCAGTGATCTGTCAGATCGGATTTCTACATTTAAAACGTAAAATTGTTAAACCACAGGGCATGGAAGGTCCAATACACAGTTAACACAAGGTATTGTGCGTGAGTCGGGGCATGCGCAATATGATTTACATGTTTAGGTATTCTACTGATCTCCTCTGGTATCACCTGATATCCTCGTGATGTTCCTTGATTTAGCCATAATATCTTACGATATCCCGTGATATTCCTCTGATATTCCCTGATATAATAATAACCTTTATTTTTTACAGGTTACCCCAATTACAGGAAATAATTCACTGTTATATAGTACAAAAGATTTAAATTAAACAATTAACTAAAAATAAATAATAATTCGCTATTAATAATACAAAACTTAATTTAATTAATAATCCTTTGATTTTCCCCTGATGTCCTCAAGGTTGTGCACAAGATATCCCCAGTGATTTACCCCTTGCTTTCCACCAAAAAATTAAAAAACAAAAAAAAATTTAAACGTTATTTTGAGATAGCAATTATAGTCGTACCTACATGATCAAATCAACGCAAAGACATCGTTCTAGTAACAGAAATCATTAATTCTTATCTTAATGTGGTATTTCCCCAAATTAACTACTATTAAGTATCAAATTTTATTAATTAAATCGTAGTTAACGAACAGCAAAGTGTATTTAAGTAAGAAAGTAAAATTTTTTATTGTTTGTTGCATAAGTATTGAAAATGAAAATTGTTGTTGTGGTTTTACTTGCTTGTGTTTCGTATACTATCAGTGCAGTACGTACGTATGTATGATTTAAATCAAAATTAAATCATGACCAAAAACCTTTTCAGCGGATTATATAAAAATATGTCCATTGAACAACGAACACTACGTCGATTGCATTATATCGTCCATAAATCACCTTAAAAATTATTTTAAAACTGGAATAAAAGAAATCAATCTTCCAGCTTTGGAACCTTTAGAAATTAAACAGTTTAGTTTCGGTTCCCAAACGGGTAATTCATTTTTAGCGACTAATACGTCAAACATTAAACTAAATGGCGTTTCAACGTTCAACATCATAAAATTGGTGTAATTAGTTGACTTAATTCAAGAAATATTAATATTGTTTATGTTTGTATGATACGCAGCCACACTTCGACGAAAAAAGGTCATACTTTTCGTATTGAGGCCAACATACCCACGTTGAACATCAATGGACAATACGAAATTAACACCAGGCTAGCAAACGTGGATTTACATGGAAAAGGGCCATTCGAAGTACAACTTAGTAAAACCTCACTTTTTATAAGTCACTTAATACTATTTATAATTTTTTTAGACGATTATCATTTTGAATGCATGCTGAAAGGAAGAAAAACTGAAGTAAACGGTGATGTGTATTTGAAGTTCGGCACATTGCAATGTAATTCGGTTGTTGGAAAAATATCCGTTTATCTGCACAATTTGTTCGGTGGAAATTTGGCGTTGGAAAAGCAGCTAACGAAGCAATTTCTCAAAATTCAAATTCGTTGTTCAACGATTTTCGACCTGGTGTAGCCGATGTAGTGAAAAATAAATTGACTGAACTTGCTAACAGTATCATGATGGCTTATAAATACGACGAGTTGTTTCCAACTTCTTAACATTTTTATTTATAAAATATAAACTTTGTACCAGTTCCATTTAAAAACAATTTGGTTGTAGTAACACTTCCGGATGATTTTTTGGTAGCGCCATTTTTAGTAACTTAAAAATAAAGTGTTTTGAGACAATGGTTTTTATCTATCGAACGGTGAAAATTTTCAGGGATGAAGTATTTGTAATTAATAAGTATTGGAAAAGATTTCTGAAACCAATTTTTGTTTCTAACTACAATTGGTTTGTGCAACTGCCATTTTTTCTTTTAGATGATTTTTTTGTTTGGTTAAGCATTTGGTATTATTAACCACAAATATCTTCATCACCTAAACCCATCCAATCTAAGTTTTGTTTTTTTGAAATACTTGTTATAAAAGATTTGAGATAATGATTACCGATTACCTGTTGTCAAGTGTAAGTAAAAAAATTTTGGACAAGGAAAGAAGTGATGCAGGGCTATCATTTAAGTCCGATTCTGTTCTGCTTTTACATCGAGTATTGAGAAGACAACAGAAAGAAAGATGAGGACGACGATGAAAATGCAACTAAAACCAAGATATTAGTATTTTAAAAGAAAATGCAAAAAGTTGTATTGAGAAGAGGAGTTGACAAATAGAATATACTTTAAATTATAAAAAGCTGCCAAAGAAAAGAATTAAACTGCAAGTAAGAAAAACTGGGAAAAGAATGTAGCAAAAATTTTTGATAAATTGTTGAAGAGCGTTATGGATCATAAATATGGGGTTGAAACGAATGGGAAGAACTAGAACAGAGATTTTGGATGTAAACATTAGGGCTAGATATAGACACACTATATTACATTGGGGAAGAAGAGGTAAAATTGGAGAAAATAAGAATTCAGTCAACAAAACAAGCAGTAAGATATGGAAAAGAAGTGAAAAACCAGGTCAAAATAGAATATTGAGAGGAGTAAAAAAATGATGGATAATGATGAAGCAAAAGAAAAGAAAGAAGTATTACGAGAAAGGGGGCATGGGTCGGGAGGTGGATAGAAAAACAAAGTAAGGAGATTGAAAGTGCAATAAAAGATATGAAAAAATTAAAAAAAACTATTGTTGCGAGAATTAAGGTGTAGAAACGAGTAAATGGTAAATAGGACGAACGATTGACGGACGTGTAAACTGTGTGAGAAAAAATGGGAGGATCTAGAACGTGAGACGTTGATTTGGCCATTACCTTGTCACCAAATTGCGACGTATATTTTTGAACTTCACTTGGGCTTTGGGCTATTACTTTTTACTTTTGGATTCAATAATTACCGGTGCTTCTAGCCTTGCATCTAAAACAATTTGGAAAGTTTTTGCGATTGATTCTAAACTGTACTTTATACACAAGGATCCGAACACATATATTCGAGTACTGTTCCCATTAAATTTCTAAGGCATATCAACCTAATTATAGTTTCTTAATCTGGCTTTTTTTTTGTTTTTCAAGGAGGATTAGTATTGCCTCTTTCCAGATTTATAAGAATTTTTTCTCTTATAATAATTGGTTTGGTTTCTAACCTAATTTAACATAACCTAACTCAACCTAAAACAGCTTCTCCAGATGCCCAAGCAGCGCCATTTGGGGGTGAAAGTTTTTATATTAAAATTAAATTTTCCCTTAGGTTTGACATAGGAAATTGAAGATGTCATTACTTTTTAAGAGGGCGTTTTGTAACAGAAAAGTTTGCATATTTGAACTCAGAAGCTGATTTGAAGTTGAACTATATATACGGTCTCTTATAATTTTTTCCTTACTAAAACAAACTTGATTTCGGATATTAAGTTCCGTATTCACATTCTGCAAGGCTCAGTTTATTGGAAAAATTTGTTGTAAATTTATTGTTGAAGCAACGCTTCAACGACAAAATCTGATGAGTCAATAAAGATGGTAAATGGAGCATTAGGTATAGTGTGTGCTAACACAGCTGCTTGGATTAGACTTCTCTTACAGGCCTTAAACGCTTAAATTTTTTCTGGTGTCCAGTTGATTGGTGTATTGCCTTTCACATTGTCTCATAGTAGTTTAGTCAGAAGACCGTCAACCTCAGTAGTTTTAGGAAGGAACCTTCCGAAAAAATTCAATATCCTTAAGGAACGTAATATCTTAACTATTTCTAGAACTGGATAAGCTTGGATAACTTTTATGTTTTTTTTTGGTAGTGAACGTGTACCTGCACAGAGACCAAATATCTAAGAAATTTCACTTCAAATTGTCAGAGTTAATTACCACTCCATACTGTTTAAGACGTTGAAAGATTACTTTTAGGTGTTGCCAATGTTCTTTAAATGATGATGATGCAACGATTATGTCGTCGATATACGCATTACAAAAATCGAGGCTAAGAAGTGTTAGAAAGTCTGGGTTGCTTTACAAAGGCCAAAAGTCATAAAAGAAAATTTGAAGAGTTTGAGGGGTGTTGTAACAGTTGTCTTCGGTATATCTTCTTTTGAGACCGGAATCTGGTTTAAAGCACAGACAAAATCAATGGTTGAAAAAAAAAATGTTCTTGCGTCAAGTCCCCGGTAGTCCCTATATGGCCTCTATTTGTCATTTCTTTTGTGTACTATTTGCAAAGGCGATCACCAAGGATTTTTTGATAGACAGGTAATACCCACTGCTAGAATGACTTCAAATTATTTTTCAGCAAATTTTAATTTGTTTGGCGCAAATCTTCGAGGTTTTTGGGCGAATGTTGTGCCAAGTGTGGTATGATATCTTCTAGAGTGTCAAATGTTTCCACACTTTTGTCAAGTGTAAGATCTTTATGAGGTGCAAGTACTGCCTGTATGTTTTTGGGTCCCAGCCATGATGTTTGCAAAATGTCATCTGGAAAATCGCTACTGTGAAGCTGGCGCAAAAATTGCGTCGGTTTTTGGGCACCTAATGGTTCATTTTCCAACTGACGACGTGTGTTTTGCTCCTGTAACGCCTTTATTCTTTTCATCAGTTTTGAATTTAATTGTCTGTACTATTTCTCGTTTTTTTAGAAAAAAATTGCAAACTTCAACTGCGTATTTCGGATGCAATGCACCAAAAGTATAACTAAACTTGATTGCATTTTTCTTTACACCAGCAGCATTAAATTAACATTCTAGCAACGTCAACCAAAGCTTGGAATCTGCTGGCATAAACAGCGGCACTTTTATTGCAAAATTATGTACAGATTGGGTTTCCTCTGATGCTGTTTCATCAGGCATTTTTATTTATAATTAAATCTTGAAATTTAAATTAACAAATTCCGAACTGCTTATTTTTAGAACCCTTTTACTTCATAAACTAAATTATTTAAAAAGAAAACAAAAACAAATAAAAATCTAGACGCAGATTAGATTCTTACACGTTTAAGGATGGAAAGGGCCCTCTCCAAGAATGTAAATAAATTTTAATCTTGGACAGCAACAAATCAAAATGACAATTTTTATTGGTCAAAGGAACGATTGTAACCTAAAAGTTGATTTCTGAACGAGTTATCACTAGTACCTAGAAGAGATATGACCACAGTTTACATCCTATCATAATGAAACATGTTCTCAAATATTTTCTTGGGCAATATTACATAGTGTCCATGCATTCCATTCGTTTCAGTAAAAGCATGGGCTTGGAAATGAAGTCATAGAAAAGATTTTTTGTTTGGGCTCGCTTATGCCACTCCTGAGAAAAATTTCATAATCTCTATATGCAAAGCCGTCTAAGGAATATCTGGAAACTTGCTGACAAAGTTTCATTATGGATGTAAATTGTGGTTACAACTCTTCTCCAACATAAATGTAGGATGCTTGGCACGTAGGGTCAGTAGGAGAATGAATTTCTAGCAAAGTCAGATTCTTTTACAAAGCATAAAATTGTGTGTGTCCAAAACCTAACCTACTCGTGAAAACAATACTAAAGGTAAATTAGGTCGTCATTGTATTGAATTACCATGTATTAAAGATCACCTAAAGGTTTCAAGTAATTTAACTGTGGCACAAAAATTTTAATTTATAGAATTTTTTTTAAAGATTGAGGGCAGATAGATTTATTCATCTGCATTGAATCTTGAGATCGTCTACATTTGTTAGGCCAGTTTTTGACTACAACAACAAAACTTTTGAAGTTAATATTGCAAACCGTCCCAGATTATTAAGACTCAAAAATTTCCTGTGTTTGTTTTGTGGGAAAATGAAGAAAGAGAGTTATAAAATTCAGACTCGTAATGGTTATTTTCAGGGCACATTTTCTCCATTTGTGCCTTGTACGGTATGGTGTAGTATCATCTATACTATTTTCGGACAAAAGAAAAAAACCATAGCCTGTCAACTTCTCAAATACTAATGTAAAGCTTTCACTAAAAAAATCAAGGAGAATAAAACTATTTCTATCCGGGGATATTTGTGGAATCAAGAACGAGTTGATTGTTAGCAAACTACAAGTAATTCAAAGTGTAACAAAAAGGAGAAATGTATAGACTGGTATTGAAATGAGAAGCAGAAATAGCAGAGAACCAGAGATGAATTCTGAAATGCAAGAATTATAAAAAAATTTGATACTAAGAGTAGAAACATTAGGGTTAAATAAATAAATAAAGAAAAATAAATTGGCGGATAAGTTTTAATGGTTCCGGACAATACTGTAGATATATTTGATTTACTGTGAAGATGAAATACTACCCTTGGATAAGCGGTTCCTATTTTTAAAAAAGTTATTAACCCAACGTGTTAATTTTAGGCAAACGATTTGCTTGCGGTTATTGTAACAAGTTGAATAGGAAATGTCAAATACGTCTTAAACTAATTCGACTTCATTGCACTCCTCTGCAAAGAAGGCAACCGTTGCACTTGTCATAGTTTCAAAACATTGCGTTATTTGATTACTTTGAGACATTTTGCAGTTATTTGTTTATTAAGAGTGTAAAAAAATAAGCTAAAAAAGGAATGGAAAAAAACAAAGATAAAAATGAAACTGTCAATAGAGTAATGAAAACTAGGGTGAAAACCGAAAAAGGAAAGTGGTTTGAAATAATAACAGTATATGGTAGAGAAATGGGAAGTACAAAGACAAAAATTGAAAAGATGGTAAAGAAAGGGAAGAAGGATGAATTATTATAGGAGGTAATTTTAACCCAAGAACAGGGAAATAATAATAGACAAAAAGATTTAAAAAGAATAGACAAAAAATTAAATTGAAAAGGAAAAATATTGATAGACTTGTGTAAAGAAAGAGGATGGAATATAATGAATGGAAATATGGAAAAAGATGGAAAGGGGAATACACTTTCATACGAGAAAGAGGAGAATCTGTCATAGACTAGGACTTAGTAAATGATGAAGTAAAGAAGAGATAGAGCGGTTGAGGATAGGAGAAGAGGAGGAATCAGACCATTAACCCTTGGAGGTGATCATGATAGACGAAGGAAAGAAAGAAGAACAAGAAAAAATGAGAAATGGGGAGAAAAAAAGTTTGGAAAGAAGAAAGTATAGAGAGATATAGAAAAATTTGGAGGAAAAGCTAGATATCTTTCAAACAATGGAAGAGGACATAATTGGGATAGTACAGAAAATAAACGAAGTTATGAAAAGAGAAGGTTTTAAAAAATATAGAGTAATAAGAAAAAGTCAAAAGTGGTGGAATGGAGAATGTAAAAAAATAAAAAGAGATGAGACGAGGGAGAAGAAGAAATATAGATTTTAAAGAGTATAAAGAGATAACTAAAAGATTTAAAAAAGAGTATACAGAAAAAAAAATTACAAAAGAGAATAAGTAGAAAAGATAAAGAATGAAGGACGTGTATGACAAGTTATTAGAATGTGGTTCTGATTACAAAAAAAGAAGAAGAAATGAGAGGAATTATAAAAACGTTGAAGAAGCATTTTGAAAGAAAAGAACTGGTAGCAAATGTACAAAAACTAAAATGATGGTGATTAAGAAGAAAAAGAGAAGAAATAAAAAAGAAAAATAGTGGTGGGGAAAGAAAAAATAGAAGCGGTCGATGAATGCAGGTATCTGGGATATAACTTAAGTTATGACAATAAAGAATAAGTAGATTTTAAAGAATTAGAGCAAAAACGAAATATAATATTAGAACAATTATACAGGGTGTTTCAGAATAAGATGCTGATCCTTAAGGGAGTCAATTCTTACGCGATTTTAAGAAGAAAAGTTCATATAAACATATGTCCTAAACCTCTTAACTTTTGATCTACAAAGGTGTTCAAGTTTTAAGAAAAAATTTTTCAAAGAGTACGAGACTCAATGAGGAAAAGAGCTGAAGCATGCATACTTGCAGGTGATGGCCAATTTCAACAGCTAATCTAAATTATTTTCTTTTTTTAGGTTATTTAATGTTAGTTCTTTTATTTTAATGTTAAAATTATTATGTATTAAATAATCAATATTTATTTGCCAAATCTTTTTACGCGAAAACCGCTTGCCGGACGAAAAAAACAAGAAATCAAATTTACCTTAAAATGAATGGAGATTTTAAAAATAATTTTATTTTAAAAAAAAGCAGTGGCGTACATAATATTTCTCTAAAAATATCTAGTCCTCATCCTGTACGGACGCCACTGAATAAAAAATTTTAAATTTCTAAATTAAAAAATAGTTGTTGCTTAGAAGGCATATGCCAAATTTTATTAAAATATCTATAAAGATATTAAAGTTATGATAAAAAAACGTTTTTTTCTTAAAAATTTAAACACCTTGTAGATCAAAAGTTAAGAGGTTTAGGACATATGTTTATTTAAACTTTTCTTCTTAAAATCGCGTAAGGATTGACACCCTTAAGGATCAGCATCTTATTCTAAAAAACCCTGTATAGGAAATAGGAGAAAAATAATTTGAAAAAAAAAAGGTGGCTGCATGATAAGTAAGAAGAAGCTTGTTATTATATAGTGCCGAGATATGGGGAAAAAAGGGGAGACTAAAAATACGCAAATTAAATATTGAAAATGGACGTTAGGTTTAGAAAGGAAACTTTAAGATATATCATAGAAGAGAAAGTTTAAATGCATAAAATAAGAATATGGGGAAGGGGAGTGCTAGGAGATGCGAAGAAAGGATGAGAGAGAGAGAAAGTGTAATATTGATGGAATGCTGGAAGGATTAAAAAGAGCTACGGTGAAGAGGAAAGAAAACTGCATTACGAAAAGTAGGATACTCTAGAGAAAAAATAAAAATAATACGAGGAGATAAAGTGAGCGTATTATGAAATAAAACATGTTATGTTGATAGTTTCTCCTTTGAGAATGGTTTGGCAATAAGCATTGTCATCTTTACCAAATGGTAAAAGCAACCTATTTAAGTTCTTGAAAACAAAATTTCTTGATTCTTTTGTTAAATTGCTGTTTTCAATCAACTTGCTTAAAAAATAGAGTTTAAAACTGAGGTCAGGAATGGCATGGTTCAGAAATCCATGCCTCTCAACTGAAATTTGTCCAGGATATATGACGTTCTGGAAAATTCTAAAAAATACGATGCTGTCAATGTGTTTCACAAGATAAAGAAAGATGAGGCCATGGCTGGCTAAATCCGGTCATGGGAACATCTGCAGTATCTGAAGTCGGAACTTGCAACAAAAAGCAATTGTAGATGTTTAACCGGCAATAGCTTTTTTGTTAATAGCACAGCCCGCACTAGCTCAATTTGACTATCCAGTATTACACATCACATTGATATAAGCACAGCTAATGTCGCCAACTGTAATCACATCTCCTGTTTCTATTGCTAACCGTATATCTTTTTTCTCATTTCTCTTTAGGTCTTCGTCTACTCCTTTTTTCAATTGATTGCTCACCTCTTCCTCCTTTTTTTGATACGTTTTTTTGGGTTGCATTTGAATCTTTAAAATGTTTAAGATCTCTCATTGTCCAATTTCAATACAAAATTCTTCCGCAGCTGTTCCTTCAGTGAATGGCATTTGGCGTGTTTTCCCATGGTCCATCGCGATCTCAATTTTTTTGGAACAACCAGATTAACATTATCTGTTCTAATGCTTGTGTTGTCTAATCTGCATTGCTGCAGTTCTTCCGTATTTAGCCAGCAAGTTTATTATTATTCTCTAATATTACTATGCGCTAAAGACAAACTCTTTCTAGCTCGGGTTGATTACCAGAAGTAGTTTTACTTTAAACGGAGGTTGAAGTGTTGGCTGTCTTGAGTTACCTGTCGTTGGTAATCTAGGAATTAAATTTGGTAGTCTAGTACCAGTCATTGGCAGAGCAGAATTAGAAATTTTGGATAAACTGAAGTAAAAATCTTGATCTTTGAAGCAGTTTTAAGTCTTGCAGAAACTGCTTGCTTTGTTCTTCTCTTATCCTTCTTAGTTTCACTTTATTTCCCATTCTCATTTCAGTGGAAATAATACTCAATTCACTATAGGTATCAATAAAATCAAATCAAAAGTCAAAATTTAGGCTAGTCCAACAAAGTATAATGAATATTTGGTTTTATCTTTGGAACTTTGTATAAGTTTATAAAATATTGAAAGTAATGTTTAAAATGACGATTAGCGTAGTCATTGCGTGAACTCCTAACGTCTGCTTAGTTTAAATATTTACTACCAATTCCTTCCCCAAAACGTATCCAATCATAACGCTTCATTAAAAACATCCCTTGAAAAAAGCTTTCTTTAATCGTCACCTTTTGAAAACGCCACATTTTCTTTTACATTAAATATTTCGATTATGATTAGTCCACAATATTCTAAAATAGCAATGTTGAGCAAGAAATTTCCAGTCATCAGCGAGGAAGCTTCATCCTCGGGGGCTAACGGTGTTGGTTAGTAGGTTACAGTTATTACTATTTCTTTCGTTTACAATGGGGCGTTTTCAATCTGGCGTTTACAATGGGGCATTTTGAATGTTGATGTTTTGAGTAAGTCATTTTTAGTGGGGCCGTTATACACCTAAACCTCCTGAAAAATATCCGATGTTAACTACTTGGGGGTTTTGCCGGTTGTCTTAAATTTGACTGTATGGCAAAATGCTTTCTGTTTTTGAGCACTGGTATGAAATATCTAGCAGGTAAGTGGTTTAGATTTGCAAAGGTATTTCGTGTTGTGTGAAACCATGAATATTATTTTCCGGCAATCAGTGTCATTGGTAGAAAAGTCGTAAAAAACTTTTCATTCGTTCACTTTTTATAACAGATTGGCGTACATATGCATTACATTTGAAATACCTAATAGAATTAACGACTTATGATGACCCCAGCTATTTTGGGGCAGAGTTCCAAAATTCTGGTAGAACACAAGTATGAAAATTAGAAAGTCAAAACTAAAGATTGGAAAAAAACAAAGTTTATTTTAGAAGAATCTAAGACCCAAGACAGTGTATTAAATGGCTATTTCATCATTAAACAGGAATATGAAACCCTCAAAAAACAAGAACAAATGTAAAAACACATTGCCTTATGAAAGTTGAGAAGCATTTATACGCTCCTTCTCAATTCGTGCATAAAAGACCTACCTCACACACTTGAATCATAAATTATTACTTTTTATTTTGAAAATTCTAATATGTTGTTTTGGTGTTTTCAAACAAAAAAAATGGAATTAAAAAAAAAACGCAAATAATGCAATGAAAGTTTTGAAAATGCTTGGTCACGAATTTCTCATAATTAGGAATGCAGTTTTCGGACAAAGTAATCATTATGAAGGTGATAAAAATTAGAGTACTTACACAAAAAATTTTGCTCGTTAAAAAATGTTCTGATATCTGACGGTATTTAAAATGCAATTATTGTTATTGATTGTGTCTCTCTTGGTACATAACCATAATCCAAGGTTTTTCTTAATTAATTCCTTATATACTTAAGCGACTTTACGATGTGATTAGTCGCGCGCTGGTAATTAACAAAGTAAGAGACATGAGAATCGAAATTACATCACTATTCCTCACTGCAATTATTACCTTGTGTTCCTGTGCAATTCGTAAGTAATATTTTGTTTTTATAACAAAAAATATTTATTTTTTTATAGCGGATTATATAAAAGTGTGCAAATTTAATGATGAGAATTTAAGCGATTGCATCTTTTCTTCGGTTAATTTGATGAGGGATAGGCTGAAGAATGGAATTAAAGAATTAAATGTACCAGCACTCGAACCACTAATCATAGACCGTCTAAGTTTTGGAACATCGGATCAAGCATCTCTCTTAGCAACTAATTTAACAAACCTAAAAATAACGGGCGCTTCCCAATTCAAACTAATAAAAGTAGTGTGAGTACCTAAGTTTTATGGTAAAAAAAAAGTCATACTTTGAATCTAGACCAACACTTACCAAAAAAGGCCACACGTTCCGTATCGAAGCGATAATTCCGACTCTGCACATCGAAGGCGATTACGAAATCAATACCAAGATTTTATCTCTTGAATTACAAGGAAAGGGACCGTTTACGGCAAACTTTAGTAAGTGTTAATTAATTATATTACGTAAAAAAATTAGTACCGCAATTTTAGATGACTACCATTTCGAGTGCTTGTTAAAAGGGAAAAAGGTAGAGAAACAAGGCGCTAATCATTTGGAGTTTGCAAAAATGCAATGTAACGTAGTTGTCGGAAAATCTTCGATTTATTTGCACAATTTGTTTGGAGGGAATCCGATACTAGAGAAGGCGACCAACGACGCGATTTCTGAAAATTCCGAGTCGCTTTATCAAGACATTCGGCCTTGGATATCGGATGCTATTAGACAAAGATTTACGGATATCGCTAATAGTGTTACATTATCATTCACATATGAAGAATTGTTCCCGGAATCTTAAAAAGTGACAATTTTAACGTGTAATAATCACAAGTAAAATAGAAGTGAGGTTAAAAAAAATCAATAAGTAACTAATTTATATATGCTTTTTACCTAGGCAAAGAAACAAGTAACTAATGAAAAGTTAATAAACAAAATAATTTTAATTTATCTTTTATTTACGAAAATTACAAACAACATCGTACTAAACATATAACACACGATTAAATATCTTGTTACATAATACGATATTATATTACCTATACGGTGTAGGTATCTATTCTTTGGCAATTATGTTATTCATTGTTTAATAATAAGTAAAGAAAATGTTGATAAAGTACAGAGTTGTAGTAGTTAGGTTTTTAAGTGTGACACTATAATAAAATCAACAATTTTAAACACAAGGCACCGGTGCTTGTTTATTTGTGCTTATTTTTGAGAGATCTGTTTTCTTTTTACTTTTTGTTGCGACACTAAGACTAAAGCCGCAGAGACACGAACCACTTCTACAAACAATGACTAAGTCTAATCAGAGCTTCTTACGCCATAAATAAATGTTCTGTAAAACTAGCACCTTATCATTTAAAAAATTAATTTTTGCAGTTCTGATTGCACCCCAAAGAGTTCTAAAGCTCTGCGTTAGTTAAATAATCGACTAATAAGTTTTGAGGTTGCTAACTTCACAAAATGATTTCAAAATCAACTAAATCATTATAACTGTTAAAAAAGTTAGTTAGTAGTTAGACAACCAACTTTCTTGTGAATAAAATTGTTTCTCTAAAACGTCCACTTTTTGATTTCGATCATTGTCTTTGGCGGTCGTACCACGTGCCTTCTTGTGAAATATTTTCTTATTTAAAAAAACTCTCAAACTATTTAATTAATTGTCAAGTGAAGAGTTTTTTATTATTTGCATGTTGTAATAAGTACATATGTATTATGCACATTGTCGAATGCCGTAAGTTAATCAAATTTTTCTTATCTATGCAAGAACTATTTTGGTATGCTTTTTGAATGTCTACCTGAGGGCCAATCTAGGAATAACAGGAGGCAAAATTAACCTATGGGTTGCGTTCCATTTTTTAATTGAGCGGATGGCAATACACTTCACAACCATTAGTTCTATGAAGCAGGAGTTATCGTAACTTCTCTACCAAAGAACCTCTAAATCTTATTAATAAAACAATTTGACAGCTAAAGATGAGTATTTTCTCTTTATATTTAATCCTTCTTATAGAAGAAAAGGTTTGGTAATGAAACTCCTTCCCTATATTATCTACCGCTACGTTTCGGAAACGTTTAATTTATTTAGGTAAATAGTGTTTCCTTCCTCAGGCGTTGGACTATTTCGGAAAAAGTAATTGATAATTAGGGCCTTTTGTGATAATCTTTGTAATCGCAGGTCCTCTCGACAAAATGGTTTTACATATGTTTGCCCCAATATTTCGGTATTAGATTCAATCGCTTTCACGGTTTAGTAGCTATAATTAGGGAAATCAACGTAACTTGTTTGGAATTAAGTTAGTATTAGAACAATTAGGGTACTTATTATCAAAACGTGAATTGACTATTCGGCGTTGACCGTAGTGATTCTTTTGTTTTGGGAAAAACCGCAATATTGCTGTCAGATAACTATATAATTAATTTATCTGTGATACGATCTGTAATGCTTACGTGATTTATTTGGTAACTAGTCTTTAAGCACGACCTACGGACGCATGAAGTTTGACCTATAACTTTTGACTATAAAGTCATAGGTCAAAATGATGTATACAAAAGATGTTTGTCTTGTCAAGACAAACATATTTGATAATAAAACTAAAATTAATTTTGAAGTTTGGAGAGAGTCGGTATAGCCAGTTAGAATTTCAAAAACCCTTGCATCCAGACCTCCTTAAAATCCTCTATCAAATTATGTATTTAGTTTTTTTAAACACCTTGAAGGAGATGATAAACAGACGGAAATTATTATATATGCATATAGATTGTCTTATTGTTACTTGTTATAAATTTATGTTTTATATGTTTTTGTCTATGACACAAGTGGTAAAACAAGCTTTATATTTTTAATTTATATGTATCTTGCGTTATCAGTTTGTTTCTTTGTGTTTTCGGTCCCTAATGAGTAGAACTGATAACTACAACTGTAGGGTGACGCCCCTTTGTCTTAGAGTTTGCGCTTACGACTCCTCGCTAACAGTAGCTATTGTCACAGAGACACGAGTCACGTACCCGGTCATTAGCTTGAACTTTTTAAATATGAGTTTTAATTCGTTTAGCTTAAATAGTAATCGTCTTGAAATTGTAGTCAACTCTCTATAAAAATAAATAAAGAAATGTTAGTAAATGAAGTAGAAAGGAAGAAAAGAAGAAGATAGGTGAAAAACTAAACAAGGAAGGAAATGAGTTACTGGAACTTTGTGAAGAGAGAGAACGGACCATACTAAATGGAAATATAGAGGAAAGAGATAGGGGTGAATAACATTTATGAGAGAAAGAGGAAAAACCATAAATATAAAAAGAACTAGAAGAAAAAATAAAGTAGATGATAAGAAATAAAGAGGTTATCTGGAAGATATTGAATAAGAATGAACAAAGAAACAAAAGAAAAGTATAACTAAATTTGAAAGAATAGAAACAGCAATGTATACAAATATTGAGGAGTAAATAAAACAAAAAGAAGGAAAATAAAAAGAGAAATAACAAAAGATAAAATGGAGAAGGTGGCAACTAAAGTAAAATAAAAAGCAACTGGGTTGGATGGAATACATGAGAAACAGCGAACATTTACGGGTGAAATAGTAAAAAAATATATAAGTAGAATATTTAAGATGATTTGAAAGAGTCAAGGATTTTTAGAAGACTGGAGGGAGATTTGTATATACCTAAGGAGGAGAGAAAACAGATTAGAAAAAATTATAGAAGGATACAAAATATACTCATTGGAAAAGTTTAGTAAAATAATAGAATAATAGAAACAGAGGAAAAACAATAGATAATACATAGATATTAAAAATTAAGAAATAGGAAAGCTAGGAGAGGAAAGAGAAAAGGTGATTGAGTTGTTTATAGACATTAAAGCTGAAGAAAAATGTAAGAAATGCTAAAGAAGAATGAGGTAAAAATATTAGTGCGAAAATTAGAAAAGACATACAAGGAAACAAAGTATAGAGTAAATATAGATAAAGAAATAAACCAGGTATTTATATTAAAAGAAGACTAAGACCAGAATGTTCACTCAGGCCGATTCTATATGCAATATATATAAATGACTTGAAGAAAGAATTACAAGAAAAACAAAATGGAAGAATAAAAATGTGGGCATTGACTACGCGGATGAAGTTGTGATGGTGGTGGAAAAAAAAGAAGACGAAAAATGTGATGAAAACAATAAAGAGAAAAACTAACAAGATGGTATTTCAAGGAAAGAGGGGGGATTAAGATTGAAAATTTCAAAGATTGGACAGAAAGTATAAATGAGGTGAAATGTTTTGGATACACACTGACTTACAAAGATTAAGAAGATACACATACAAACGGACTGACGAGAAAACAAAAAAAAACTTAAAGCAGGTGTTCGGCAAAATATAGAGAAAAGGTAAATATTTGATAAACTGGTAAAAAATGTAATAATGTTTGAAACGGAGTTACGCAGATGGAAAGAGTAGAGTAAGCTGGAGAAAATACAAGCAAAATTAGCGATGGAAATTGTGGTTAGATAAGAAACCCAGGATTTATAGTAGAAGAAGAGTGTAAAATTGAGAAAATAAGAATGCAAAAAAGAAAGAGAACATAAAAAGAAATGAAAAACAATGCAAAATAATACAAAGAGGTTGAAAGAAAATTTGAAAAAAAAACAAAAAGTGAAGAGGAAAAGAAAGTAAGTAAGATGAAACTGGAAATAGTAGAAATGTTTAAAGACATTCAAAAACAAGAGTAATGGCAAGAAAGGGAATATTCAAATAAGAAAATAAAAGACGCTAGCAAGATTTAGATGTGGGAGAACAGTAGAAGAATGTGCTATATGAAGAATAGTGGGAAAATGTGAAACACATGAGTTTCCAAACTAAGAGGAAATACAAAAGATAGAAAAATGATATTATCAGAAATAGAAGAGGGAGCAAGATAGATAGAGGAGTATCCTGAAAAAATTCATTCTTCGGACTTTGAAGGTTCTTCTGAGTGCAATACGGAAAACTACGAGAACTTTTAAATATTGATTTATACCTTATCATTGAAACTGTTCAGAGATACTAATCAAAACTTTGCGGAAATTGATATATTAATCTAAAAATAATAAAGATAATAAAATAAATTTTTTTTTTAAATTTCAGATATTTGAAATAGTTTACTTAACATCTAAAAAAATACTGAATAACGTTAATAGCTAAACACTAGCAAACTATTGATTATCCAGTCACACCAACAGTTTTTTTACTTTTGGGTTTTATTATTTTTATCTACACACATAAAATCGTGGCCCGGTTTGTCTGTCTGTCTGTTTGTCTGTATGTATGTTCGTCTTTTCCTCCGAAACGGCTGTTCAGGAGGTCCAGGTGCTAATCTTAGGTGGGGTCACAAGTTGGCCTGACCTTTGACCTCTGACGGTGACCTCACGTCTTTTATTTCAGGTTTGTTTAGATTAGGCCTGTTTTCAAATGGGTTTGGTTACTAGTTAATAGATAAAAGTGAATACAACCTAAGATTTATCATCAACAAAACACACAACATATTATAATTAATTTTTTTAATAAAATTCAATGTTACATAATTTGCCAACAGATGGAAGCAAAAAAAATTCAAAAACGTTAGGTTATTATCTATAGATTAAAATTATTTACGCATTGTACAAACTTTGCTGTAATTAGTAAGAGGTTTACCATGTAACGAACTATCTGGCCTGGTATACGAGGATGAAATACTAAGCAAATTATTCTTGTGATTTAATTTCGATACGTGTTAAGCGTTAACACGGAGGAGTAGCATTGTTCCTATCATTTACTATTGATAAAATATTACATCTGTAGTATTTCTAGATAGGTACAAATTTTATAATTAATTTCGACGAGCTAATAAAGTACATGTTTTATATAAATTGAATCTATTTTGAATAAAATTTGACATATTGGAGTGATTGTTCAAGGGCATAATTGTAATATATAGATATAAAACGATATATAATGTCTAGTAGTAAGATATTATAGGTTTATTGTATGTTAAGAAGATATATCGATTTGTGTGCGTATGTGATCGAGTGAAGTGAAAGTGGGAAGCGGGCAGTAAAGAATGATGGGCGTATAATTTTGGTCCGTGCATTAGACAATTAATACGGAGTGTTCTTTGCTAATTATTAAAAATTGTTATGGTTATATAATTAATTAACCCCGTTATTAAAACATAGTTGAAAAACCAAAGTAAAGCTGTGCATTGTTGAAAAAGCCCGCAAAGTAGTATTAAAAATATAATTAAATAAAGTTGTTAGTGAAGAAGATATAAACAATTAAAAACCAAAGCGAAAAAATAGAAGAATGATTAACAGTGGGGGAGAGTTGATGAAGCAGCCCATGTTCAAGAGGTCACTGTCGAGAAACCGTTGAACGTCGTACGTACACATCGGACATAAATGGACAAGATTAGTTTAAGTTAGTATATTTAAACTTGTGTGTTTAAAATTAAATAAAATTATAACGATTATTATTATTTACGCAAAGCCGTGCACGTAACGTTATTTAGGATTACGTTATAATTGCAAGAATTAGACGTTTGATTATTCATCTAAAGTTAAAATTTTGTTTAAATCATAAACCACGTTATTATTATTGAAAATTCAAGCCTTAGGAATATTATCAAACAAAGAATTTTAAAATAAGAAATTACATCCTCACATTCACTATAAAATTGTTTTATTCAACACAAAATGCTATCACCGCAATATGTCAATCGGTTGCGACAAAAACGTCTTTCAGGTTTAGACAGTGTAAAAATTGTAACCGTAGTTTTTAACGTTTTTTCTACTTTCGTAAGAGACTTCATTAGAAAAAAAATTACCATATGTAGAGATAAATTGTAAATTGTTGTTGGTTGGTTAGTAGCTACCCAAATCTTGCAGTTGAGAGTTCTACCTGAAAACTATCACACTACTCTGATACTTTCATCTGCTAGTTACCCACCTAGTTACTGCGGTCCATAACTGTCAGTTGTTTTAAGTGGGAACTTTGAGTCGCCGGGTGTGCTTGTGACTTTAGGCTCAGTTTACTGCGGTCTGGGAAAGCGGCCTTTTGTTGCTGATGCATTGTTGCGTCCTTGAGTTACCAACTAACTACAGGATAATGGTATTGCAGTTAGGGTAAGTGGTTTCATGTCGGCCGGCCGAATACTGGCCCAATCTATTCCCAGATGGGTTTAAGTACTTTCCGATCTGAGACTTGTCGAAACTACTGATTATCGGCAACCAAGCCGGGTTTGGCATACTAGCTGCTGACCCCTGTCGTAGTGGCTGTCGTATGGCGACTTAGGGGTAGGAGTTTTGTCGAAGCCTAGTCAGACTGATCTGGGCGCTAAAGTTTATTCGAGCGATACCCAATACGTTGAGTCTTTACGGTCTAAATACATAGGAGCAAAAAAACAAGCATTTCAAAATCTAGCCTACATTTTCCCGGTACTTATTCTTTCTTGTTGCAGTACCTAGCCTATAATTATTTCACATTTATTTATCTTATTTATCTGATGCCTTTCTCTATTCTTTATATTTACTTCTTTAGCTCTTGTTGCTCTATCTTTCTTGTCTATTCTTGATATTGGATTTTCATGTAAGTTTCCTAGTCTGTACCCTCTATTATATTGGTTGGATTCTTCTTGTGTTTTTGGTTCTGGTATAGTCCATTCTGATTTTACCCACTAT
This sequence comes from Abscondita cerata, assembly GCA_030710515.1. Classification (NCBI taxonomy): domain Eukaryota; kingdom Metazoa; phylum Arthropoda; class Insecta; order Coleoptera; family Lampyridae; genus Abscondita; species Abscondita cerata. The sequence continues at coordinate 1,011 of JALBCR010001108.1, read as the reverse complement.
TTTCTTCAAGTTTTATTTTTGTTTTATTATTTGCGTATCTCCTCTTGTGTTGAAAGTAATTGTCAATCTTGACGGTTTGATGTACGTTTGATTAATTTCCTATGTCTGTCTACAACCAGTAGGTCCTTGGAGAAACGCCAACGATAACAGATATTGCCTTAGCGTTTACAATTTTTTTTTCGTTTCATCCTTAGTTGCAGATTGCGTTTTTTTTTTGCTGAATCGTTATTCGTGTGAATACTTTGTATAGTAAGATGTAGTTTGCCGTCACCTCAAAAACTTCAAAAAAAGATGGATGAATTTAAATATTTCTAAAATTTTAAAATTAGAGGTTAAATATTGTAAACGGAAGTAGAAGAAGCTCGGTTAATAATAAATTAATGGTGGTGTTTGTCTTTAAATCAAAGATACTTTATTTTGAGCTGTCTATTTATTTCACTTCTACTAATCATTAATTTAAAAAACGAGCATATACAGGGTGTTTCATTAATCAGTACAGAAAATGAAACTGGAGATTCCTTGCAAAATTTAAAGGTGGGTTTAACATAAAAAAAAATTCCTTAAAGCCTCCCTGAAGAGTTAGACAACCTGTAGCAATGCTAGGTAGCGTTAACGGAAATTTGTTCAAAAGAATAAGAGCCTGTATTCAAGAAAATGGTGCCCATTTTGAACACTCTCTGAAATAATATTGTTAATTTAAATTAAAAATGATAGTTAATAATAATATTGTTATTTATGTCAAACTTGCATACGCAACTTATTAATTAAAAATTCTGCAAGTTCGCTTAATTTATTTTTTTGGTAAAAAGTATTGAGTTTACGTGAAATTTTTAAGAGGCAAAAAGTTTTTAATTGAATTGGCCCTCCAAAATCTGAATTTTAAAATTGAAAAAAAATTAGTTAAAAAGTTCTGGTAAAAAAACTCTAAGGGTAGTAAGACTCACCCTTGCAGAGAACAAGGGTGAATAAAATTATGAAATTATGGAGGCTTCTTAGTAGTAGTATTTGAAA